>APFE031210726.1:1886-36712 GCA_000404065.3 Pinus taeda | reverse complement strand
CATTTTACAGAAAATTCGTAGATGGAATACCAAGTTGGTGAAATGAAATAAGTGTAAAATGATTTTATAGCGACACATAAAATGAAATTCACGGATGCCATGAATTTATAAGAGAAAATAAAAGGGAAAATTTCATATGAAATTAATGTACAGGTGACCAAAGATGGAATTCATGTAAATTCCATGGATGCCATGAATTTATTAGAGAAAATAAAAGGGGAAATTTTATATGAAATTAATGTACAGGTGATCAAAGATGTCATTCATGTAAATTCATTTCACTATAGGAGATTAAGGTAAAAGAAACATGGCGAAATCAATTTAGAGGCATGGTGAAATCAATTTACAGGTGTAAAATCATGTTGAAGGTTAAAGTAACAGAGTAAAGTGAAAATACTCTATAGACCATACTATTCAACACACGGTTTTGCAAAAACAGGTATTCTACAAGGGTAAAATGAATTTACAAGCATGAAATGAATTTACAGAGAAAGGTGAAAAAGAGAAACAAGCCATGGATACTAAAAACTACACATGGTTCCATGAATCCATGGAAAGGGAAAACAATACACAGATTTAGTAGATAGTTGGTGAAATCATTTAAATAAATATATTGAAAATCAAATTCACGGATGCCATGAATTTATCAGAGAAAATAAAAGGGAAACTTTCATATGAAATTAATGTAGAGGTGACCAAAGATGGCATTCATGTAAATTCCATGGATGCCATGAATTTATCAGAGAAAATAAAAGGGAAAATTTCATATGAAATTAATGTATAGGTGACCAAAGATGTCATTCATCTAAATTCATTTCATGATAGGAGATTAAGGTAAAATAAACATGGTGAAATCAATTTATGGGCATGGTGAAATCAATTTACAGATGTAAAATCATGTTGTAGGTTAAAGTAACAAAGGAAAGTGAAAATACTCTACCAACCACACTAATCAACACATGGTTTTGCAAAACCATCTAGGTATTCTACAAGAGGAAAAGGAATTTACAAGCATGAAATGGATTTACAAAGAAAGGTGAAAAAGAGAAACAAGCCATGGATTCTAAAAACTGCACATGGTTTGTGAATCCATGGAAAGGGAAAACAATACATGGATTCTGTAGATGGTTGATCAAATCATTTAAATAAATATATTGAAATTATAAATCCTGAAATTCATTTAGGATTTTAATAAAATATTTGAAGATTTTATATTCCTCAAATATTTGTGACAAAATAAAGGATGATGAAAATCAGAAAACGACAAAAATAGAATTCAAAGGGGTAGATGGCAGACCAATCAGGTTTAAAGGGACAGTTAGCAAATTATGGGAAAACAATTTCAACCTTTTTCCAGACCTCAAGGGAATGAAGATCAGTCTAAAACACCTAGCAGCAGAGGATCAACAGATTGAGGATTATGTTTTAGATTTTTAGCAATCATTTGATCTCAAGGAAATATACTTGCAAGCAGTTCAAAGTTTCAAGTAGATAATTTAGAGAGAATGTTTTATTTTTAGTATACTATTCAAGATTGAATTCCACAATTATTGTAACAATTAGGAGAGATCTCGTCTATATATATTATTTCATTTGTAATAAAAAGTGTGGGATTTTGATGCCAAGGCTTAAAAAACTATGTAATAGCTTCTCTTGTAGAATTCTAATAAAATCCTTCCAATCCCAATTATGACATAATTTTGTGTTTCTCGTATGCCTTTCTAAGTATTTTCATAACTTGCTCTAAATATGTTCAAAGCAATTGTAGGAAGGTCTAGGTAAGGTAGATTAAGTCTTAATCTCTCTGTAATTCCCTGCAAAAGCATAACCTTTATAAAGAGATCAATTTATTGGATTGTTTGTCCAAGATAACTCCTTTTTGACTGGTTTTTCTTTATGTTTTCTGATAGCCATTTAAAGAGATTAGCTTGCTAGACTATCTGTTTGAAATAGATCCTCTTGGAAACGGTTTCCCTTTGGCCTTCTGTTACCTTTGGAAATGTTTTTGTTGGGTTGTAGAAATCTTCTACACACATTTAAATTTCCCTAGCTGTTAAGTAGTCAGTCTGACTACTCAATTATTAGGAATCCCCTTACATTCTTCTACCATAATCCTTGAAAAATCTAAGTCATTATGTCAAGCTGGAAGCTGACACTTTTAGAAGGGACCCTATGAGAGAGGCCATTAATCATGATTAGGGATTATCATTGATCGCCAACCACTCCCAATTAAAGCCATAAATCTGGCCATTGTGCTTCAAAGGATGTTGTTTAGTGATAGGTGAACAACATTAAACAAAGCCTCATAACCATTGAGGGAGTCCCCTCTGGTTCAAGGGCCAGCTTGAACCTAAAGGCCGGTTGAGTTGGTTTCTTGGCATACTTTAGTAGCCAAGGACTGCATATGGGAAATAGGTACAACAACTCCAAATGTCTATGTTCATTTTCCCTCTTTGTACAACTGTAACTCTTTTTGTAGAAGGTGACAACATTGGCTCCACCTGGGGACAAGGCATTGGATTGCAATATGTCGAGAACCTGCATTCTGTGAGCTTCTATTTTTTGGGCACAGAGTCTTTTTAAACAAGTGAGAAGTTTTTTAAAGTGAAATTTGAAATAGAAAATTGAAAATTTCATATGATAATTACAATGTATACACTGATATTTACAATGAGTGCAAGATAGGTACCTTTAAATATGGAAATAGAGTTTGAGGAATAGACCATTTACTTCCACCTCCAATGATTCACCTTCCAAATTTTCGAGCAAGTATGTATTATTTCCTTTTTCCTTTGAAATTTTGAAAGGGCCAAACCAAAGTGAATCAAATTTTCCGTGTTTACATTTCTCTTCTTGTTGGATGTCCCATCAAAGAACTAAATTTCTTGGTTGACAAGGTCATTCCTTGGCCTTTATTTCAAACGGGTATTTCATCTTCTAGTGGTAATTTTCCAATTTATCCCCCACCTGTTCCTTGTTTTCATGAAGCTCAATCAGTTGGTTTATCCTTCATGTCAAAGCACTTGGCTCCTCCTCAACTTCTTGCAGTAACTTCACCACTGGCATTTCTAATTGGATTGGGAAGACTGCAACTTTACCATATACTAGCTTGAAAGGTGATTTTCCAGTGGAACATTTATGAGTCACTCGGTTAGCCTAGAGTGAAAACTTCAATTGGGTGTCCCAATTCCTCTGATTTTCAGTGATGGTTTTCTTCAGCACTCTAACCAAATTTTTGTTTGAGGACTCAGTAAAACCATTTCCTTGAGGATAGTAGGTAGTGGAGTCCCTGATGATGATATTGAATTTCTGATAGAAGTTGATGAATTTTGAATACTTGAATACTTGAGCATTGTTAGTGATGATTTTGGTAGGGAAACCAAAATTTGATAATATATATTCCTCCATAAACTTAATTACCACTGAGTCTGTAGTGTTTCTGGCTGGGATGGCTCCTACCCACTTGGTGAAATAATCCATGGCCATTAACATTCACTTATGTTGGCCACTGGAAGGTGGGTTTTTCTCTCCTATGAAGTCTAGTACCCACTGTCTGAAGGGTTATTCCACATGCACTAGGATCAGGGGAACATGAGAAAGTTTTTGTCTCTCAGAAAATACTTGGCACTTTTGACATGACATGACTTGTAAATGCACATTTCCAAACAATGTAGGCCATTAGAATCCTTCCTTGAGGATTTTGTGACCTGTGCTCTTTCAGCTGTAATGACCTCCACAAACTCCTTCATGAAATTCCTCAATCACTTTATGAGTTTCACCTTCTACCCAACATAATAACAAAACTCCCACCGGGTCTTTTGAGTAGAGTTGACCATTGGATATGATACACTTTTGAGATTTCAGTCTCAACATCCTATATTTGGATTTATCTAGCCCTAGTGGGCACCTCAGGAATAAGAGATAATGGATGATATTCTTATACTAGGGCGATCCCTCATATTTAGCACAGATATTTCACTCTGCTATTTTCATCCCATTCTCTTGAACTTCTGTTCTGTCTTCCTCTATTATTAGGTTTATTCCCAAAGCTTGGAAGTTAGATTATGATAAAATCTTGGAAAACCCCTGGCATTTTATGAGCTTAGTAGGATTTATGTCTAACTCATATTCTTGTATCTCTGTTATCCACCTACCCCTTTTTCCTTCACTATCTCCTTGCACAAGGACATCCTTGACCATTGTCGTTGGGACAAGTGATGTGATTTTTGACTGTAGCACATACACTCGAAATGAATTCAAAGCTTTAAAGAGAGCATAGGTTTGTTTCTCCAAGATGTTATATTTCAGCTCAACATCCCTCATGACTTGGCTGAAGAAGGCGATGGGATGTTCATAATTGTCTTAATTCTTCAGTAGCAGGATTGTGGAAATAGTATGTGGAGAAGCAAAATAAAAGATATAAAAAGGTGTTGAGTAGTCATGGATGACTAGTACCAATGCTTCAACAAAAGATTCTTTAATTCTAGTAAAAAAATCTTGAGAGGTAGGGCTCCATTTGACTTCATTTTCCTTTTTTAGCATATCTGTAACACCCTTCACTATTTTTGCATAGTTGGGTATGAACCTTCTCAGGAAATTGATTCTCCCCAAAAAGACTTGGACCTTTTTCTTATTTCTGGGTAGAGGAATGTGACTGATAGCTTCGACTCGCTTAGGATCAATTTTAACTCATTGTGCTACTATGTGTCCTAGTAGCTTCCCCTCACTCAAGGAAAACTGAGACTTCTTTGGATTTAGTGATAGCCCATACCTCCTGCATTTCTCAAAGGCGAGCTTCAAGTGGAGGATGTGTTCTTCATTGGTATTAGAGAAGACTGTGATATTGTCCAAATATGCCACTACAAACTTGTCTTTCTCTCCTACAAAATCTATATCCATAGCTCTCTGAAAGGTGGCCCCTACATTAATAAGACCAAAAGGCATGCGAGCATACATGAAAGTTCCCCAAGGGGTGGTGAAAGCAATCTTCTTCTGATCATTAGGGTGGACTGCCACTTGGTTGTAACCAAAGAACCCATCCATCATGGACATTCTAACTGATACAACCACCTTCTGTAATATGTAATCCATCTTGGGTAGTGGGTAATTATCTTTCAAGGATGCCCTGTTAAGGTTACAAAATATACACATAACCTTATTTCTCCATTCTTTTTTCAGACTAGGACTAGGTTGGCCACCCATTCCGAGTACCTTAAAGGCACTATGGTTTTGGCCTGTAGAAGTTTACTCACTATTTTTTCAATAGAGGGGAGTAAGAGTGGATTAATATGCCTGAGCATTTGCTTGTGTGGTTTTATTCGACTCTTTAAAGGAATCTTATGCTGCATGATGTTAGTATCAAATGCTTTTAAATCCTCATAAGAACAGGAAAAAACATCCTTATAGATTTTGAAGAGATTTAAATACCTTTGTTTATATTATGAGGGGATTCCTTTAGATAGTCTGTCCATCCGGGGTTCATCTTCTAAGACGATATTGTAATCTTCTACTTGTTCATCCATCTCTGAAACCATTGGTTTGGAGGCTACATCATTCTTATTAAATAATATTTCCAGTGGGACTAGCCCACAATGAATAGTATTCCCTTCTAGTTGTATAATTTTTTGTCCAACTGTTGTGTCTTCCCATGATGTTGTTCTTGATCTACCTCTTTTTCCTCTCCTTTATCAATAATTCAGCTAGTGAACTCCCCAACTACTTCTATAAATTTTTTGATTTGCTCAGCATCCTCAAATACTTACTAGTGTTTGACATTATCAGGTATAGAGGGTCTGTGTCTGACCTCCACCTCATATATGGGAATTTGATTTTGAGGAGGTTTGAAATTGCTTGCTGCTATAGCAAGGGAATCAACCATTTTGTTTCCTTCTCTGGGTAGAAATTAGATATTAAAGGTTAGGGAGAAGTTATCAATTAAATCCCATACTTCATTCTGGTAAGTCCTCAATCGGGGGTGTTTAGCCTGGCATTGATTTCAGATTTGCTTTACAATCAACTCGGAGTCTACATGCATAATTAAGCATTCAATATTCATATTCCTTGCTATTTGTAGCCGAAGGAGAAATGCTTCATACTCTTCCATGTTGTTGGTTTCCTCAAATTCCAGCTTGAATGGGAGGGGTATCAAGCTACCCTCAGGAGATACCAAGAATAGTCTTGCTCCATTTACCTCTTTGGAATTTGCTCCATCAAAGTATAATTTCGATACTTTGTTTTTATTTGTGTGCTAGTCATCTAACTGCATCGCTAAATGTACTTGTGTTTCTTCTAATATGGTCTCATCTTCTTAAGAAACAGGCAGGAGAAGTCATATTCATTTCCATACAAAGGAGAATTCTTAGAATCTTCAACTGGGGTTACAATTTTTACAAATCTAGACTCTCTGTACAACCTCCTTTATTCGACTCCAAAAGTGGGAACAGTGGCATAAGTTAGATCTAATTTGATAGAGGTCCCCACCTTGGAACCCCGAGACTTATATAGGAGCATGCCACATCGAGAGGGAATATCTTCCACTACTATGTCCATCACTACACTCTTCATAGGGATCTAAGCTAGGTTTACCACGAGATATTTTATCATTCACAAGCATTTGACCCTCTTAGAGTCAAAGGAGTATAACTCCTTGTAGGGTCTGGTGATATGAAAGCCAAGTTTTTCCATCATGGCTAAGGGCATGAGGTTATGCAAGGCTCTAGAGTCCAACACTACGCAATAAGAGGTCATGAATTACCAGGGTCACATAGAAGGGTGCAGTGGAAGAATCAATTTCTTCAACATGAGTCCCAAAAACAACCATTGGTCTTTCTTCTTGAAGGTTTAAACAACCATGGGATTGTACTGAGCTGGATGATGCATGAACTAGGAGACTTGATCTTTATAAGTGGGTTGTTTTAGAATTTCAGTTAGGGGAACATGGATCTTTACCTTCTTGAGTTCCTTCTGAATATTGAATGCATACTTGCCCTTTTCTATGCCTCACCTATCTTTCTTTATCACCAGTGGTTTTAATCATAATGGGTGCCTTGTCTTCTGTTTGTTCCTTAGAGCTATTGCATTCCTTATTTAAGTATGCTTTTACTTTGGATGAGTCAAGGTTCAAATTCCCTTTCCCTTTATTTAACATTGGGGGAATATCTTGGGGAGCAGTTTCCTCTTGTTGTTCAGGTTCCCTTGACCTCTTTTTTGAAGATTTGAGATCATACCTTCGATGTAGCTATGATTGCATGAAATATGCAAATTTCTTACAATAATCCCCTATGTATTCCTCATTTACTATTTCTTCTCTATCATGGCACATATCATGGTGAGCTAGGTTCTTCTGTTCCTCTTCAGAGGAGGAATACAAGTTTCCCTGCATCTCGTGTGTATCCAATAGTTGTTCATCTGGATCGTCTTATATATATATATATATAGTAGGAGGGATATGATCGAGTTGATCTTTTCTTTCCCTTTGAAGTATCTGCAATGATGGTCTTCTATATTGTGGGTTATAACCTTGGTTGTTATCTTGAGCATTCTATTTCGGGAGATTCTTGTTCTCAAGCTCAAGTATCACCACCTTATGAGATAAGCTCTTAATGAGTTTATGCATTTTATGCCACTTCATATATGGTAATTCTTTAGCTTGACTAGAGGAGGAAGTTTCTTCTTTCCCCATTTTATTCTCAGTAGGTTCATTCTTTCCTCTTGACTTTCCTGCCGAGGTGAAATTTGCTTCCACCTCAAGAGCATCAACTTAGAGTTGATCCAAAGTACGAGACTTTCTCTCCCTTAGGGTAAAGCCAAATTTAGACTCAAAGGCTCCCACAAATACTACACGAGCTGCAGCTTGAGAAGGATTTTTCTCAATACGTAGGTTATTATACTACTTATTGAAATTTTTTATGAATTCTAAAATATCCTCTTCTAGCCTATTCCTTATAACATTGCACTCTATGAGGACACACTGATGATCTCTCTTTTTACCCCACTTTTGCGTGAAAGAGTTTTCAACTTATTCCTAGGTGGTGATGGATGCATTGGGTAGTGCTTTAAACCATTTTATGGATTCTGCATTAAGGGATTTCACAAAGAGTCTTAGGACCACATCCAATTGTTCTACATTTAGATTATCAGTAAAAGCACAAAAGGTTTCAATGTGTCTCTATGAAGTGTTTTCATCTTCCCCATTGAACCTAGGCAAAATCGTTAGGTAGTCCTAAGGAATGACACTTAGGGGTTGAGGTAAATCAAGATGGACATATTTATTCAGTAAGAAACTGAGAAAAACCATTTGAATTAATGGAGGGGGATTGAGATTTTCTGGCAAAACTTGGGCCAAAACCACAATGGTTGGAGTAACTAGACTGAGAGAAGTGTGACTTAGTGTATAGTGGATATTGCTATTATTGAGGATATATTTACCTTTTTGAATCTCAGGAGGATGAGGAAATGAAACAAAAGGAGCCGTAACTGAGATTTCTTCCTCTTTGATCTTTGATTTGTGGGCACGATGCTTTAGATCATATTTTGCAGGGTATGTAAGGACCTTAGGAGTAAGATCTGAATAGTGAATGACATCGGGTTGGGAGCTAGATGAGGAAGCTTCAAAGAATGATGAGACAATAACATGGGTAGTAGGAGTTTTCTCCTTCCAAACTCTCCTGAGAATTCATTTCTCTGGGTTAGATATAGATGGGGTTTTTTGATGAGAGGTATCTGAGCGAGTGAGGCTTTCTAAAAGCCAGGATGATAAATGATAATGAGATTTGTGGAGTCGCCAAAGTGATGAGGATGCAATCAGAACATATTCTCTCACCTGCAAAAAGAGTGCTTAACTTGTCACATCCTAGGGGAAAAATCCTTCAATACATTCCTTGACAATGACACTAAAAGGTGTTGTTGCTTCCAGAGACAACCTCGGATTGCTTACAATACCAGTGCTTGTAACATCTACATTTTCATGTGTCTCATACGATTGTTAGGAGACTAGATATATCACACATATTTTGAACCTATAGATATAAACAATATGGGTTGGTTCATTCATCTAAGGAAATAGGCCATGTATTTCTGGTACTCTTTCATATATACAACTCTTAGAAATATATGTATAAACTAGTGGAGGCCGAGTAGTTCAAGGACCTACAGTTTAATCAGCTTTGGCAGAGCAATGAAAGAAGAGAAGGAGATAGAACAAATCATCATATATAGCTTGAAACATCAATAATTGTACACTTATTTGAGTTAGATATAGACATATTGGATGAAAGAGGATTGGGTGCAATGATTCATGGAGTGCAATTTTAAAGATATATTCTCAAATATCCATACATGCATGTGCATTAATGAGTCAACACAAATGAATCTATAACAACATATGAAACATTTCTAGCAGCTAAAATTACATGAAATTAGAGAGGAAACATGAACATAATCGAATTTGAATAGAGAGGTAACATACTGTAGTACTTGAAGGTAGGAATCACCACCATTTCATTAATATTATGAAAGATGCTTGAAGTCAAACAATCTCAAAAATAACATGTAGTTAATTTTTAGAATTCAGAACCTTTTCTAAGTGTTTCTTCCACCCTTTTATAAGAAAGGGAGGACATGGAAATTAGTTACCAAACATCTCCGGCCAAAGCTTCCAATGGTTGGCATGACTAGTTGTCTCGGCGTCTAGTCTCTGTCGCCTCTAATTATTACAACAGAAAGGTACTTTTCTTGGAAATAAAACATAATAACAATAACAATCAAAATCAACAAAACATAATTATAAAGTGAACTGAAATGATGGTCTTGTAAAAATATCTCCACGCCACTCTCTTAGCTGGCCTCTGGTCCAACCACACTTCTGCTACATTATGCCTCATACTCTCTCGTCCAATTCCTTGTTGCTTTCAGTCTCAACAATTTCACTTTTGCACTTACAGGAACCCGAAAGTGGTTCTACGTAGTGCCCATGACATATCCTGAACATTGCTGCCAACTCATATGTCCCTCTAAATTTCCTGCGGAACACTATCGGAGCCATACATTCCTTGTGAAATAACCATACAACTATATCAGAACTTAGGCTATTCGGGAACTTTAAATTGGATAGGCTTTGTAAAACTGTGAACGCAAATTTATTTAAGCCCCTTTTTCTTTGATCCCTTTTAGTATTTCTTCATCATATGACCGGGTGCTTGGAAAAATATCGAAGGTCGGAAAATCGACGATTTCTTATCAGCTTCCTTGGTGCATCCTCCTAAAACTTGTGATCTCCGATCATCCTTTGTACTTAGTCGTTGGTTCCTCGACTCTTTATGTGACTGCGGGTCAACCCCTATATTAGAGACCCTTTATCGGTAGATCACAATCGGGGTTTCAACTTTGATGTAATAACATGACTCATCTTATGAACACCGATCTCCGATTAATGATGTCATCACTCAACCAGGTGTTGCTTTTTGAGTGGTGACACTTGTCACCCGGATATTCCCCGTTTGGACCCTTGAAAATGCCACATCTGCATGCCACGTGTATTCTGCACTTCCACGTCATGATGACTTCGTATTCCACATGGATTTATCTAGACCAAAAATATTCCTCCATGTGGCCTTCTAGAGGAGAAAGAAAAGGTCCGCCTGCCCTTGGTTTTCCGCTGAAATCCTTTGTAAATTGTTTTCGGCCTTTCCCAACATTTTAACACTAACATCGTTATTGTATATCACACATCACAATTCCATTAGGATTGACACTTTTTAAAACACCGATCGTCGATATGCGATATGGCCTGGTCACCGACTGTCGATTTCACTATGTACAGGACCTCGTTGATTGTATATTTGTGACATGCCCAATGCTATTGTGATCACCGATCGCCGATTTCACTATACCTTGGACCTATGATATCTGATCATTGATATCTGCGATCGCCGATCACAATTTTTCTTTGGCCTTGCCAATATGTGAGCCTGGTGATACAAGACCTGCAATATATCAGGCTTCTGACATGTGATGGGCTGATATGCCTTGCTGCTGTAAGTGTGATCGCCGATAGACTATGCAACATGGACCCCCGATCGCTAATATGCCAATATGACTCTAGAACTCTGATGTGTGGGACCTCCGATATGTCAGGACTTCTGATTTGCGGGATCATCGATATGCCGAGACCCGAGGTTTTACACTTAGGCATTTTCTCCTTGTTTTCTAATTTTCAAAGGGAACTTTGAATCTACTCTAACTTTTGATTCTAGAGTCCATATGGGGAGTTATATATACCATTGGAAAGCTGCTTTAGAGAAATTTCCAATTGAGGGTTTGATTTAGTTTTGAGTGCTTCTGTGATATTGGAGGCTAGCTCCAAATGTCTTTATTCTTTTTCCCTCTTTGTACAACTGGAACTCTTTTTGCAGAAGGTGACAACAACCAACATGGAATCAAACATGAAATAACCATGCCTTATAATCCCAAAATAGAACGGATTAGCTGGAAGAATGAAAAATATGAAAGTCTTAAGTATGGTATATTGAATAATGTTTTTCAAGAATGTTAAGATGATGTTTTGGGCTGATGTAGTTCTATGTGCTATGTATATAAATAACATGTGTCCATCTCATGCTATAAAAAAAAAAGACTCATTATGAAATGTGGTATGGCCACATTTCTCAGTGAGGCATCTCAGGGTTTTTTGTTCCACCTATTATGCCTTGATACCTAAGGAACAAAGAAACAAACTCGGTGCAAGGAGTTGAATGTATCTCATTGGGGTGCTCAGATACCTCTAAAGCATACCGTCTCTATGATGAATTAAATAAGAAGTTTATAATATCTAGATACACGATTTTTCTTTAATTTTCCAAGACTAGCAATGTTTTTGATCGACAAATTAATCACTTGGATAGATTTAGATATGAAAAGTGTTTTCAAGAGTTTAATAATGCGATTCCAAATCTTGAAGGGGGGATCCATATATTGGATCAGTCTGTGTAATATCTTCATGAAGCACTTTCTCCAATGCATGAAGCTCCAACCAATGATCAAGAACACACTTTGAGTGATGTGATTGAGAGAATTGGGAGGCTAAATCTTGATTCAACCCATCTCAGTCAATGAAGAAGCCTAGCCATTTCAGAAAGGTCCTTCAAAATGGCTCACAAAGACACTTGAAAGTGTTCATTCTGATGAGGTTGGAAATATAGGAACAAGAATCTCAACTAGATAAAATGGAGGTGATGTAGACAATCCTGATTCCCCTATTGATATGCATGTTTCTTATGATTGTGAATTAAATTTGTGTAGATATTTTGAACCAACTTCCTTAAAAGAATCCACTTATCATAATGAATGGAAAGAAGAAATGCATAGAGAATATGATGATTTGATAATGAATGACACCTAGAAGATAGTTGATCCTCCATTGGGAACCAAATCAATTGGCTACAAGTGGGTCTTTAATAACAAGTATAAAACATGTGGCTTGATTGAGAAGCATAAAGCCAGACTTGTGGAAAAAGGTTTTGCACAAAAGGAGGGGTTTGATTGTGAGGAGACTTCCCCCCCACAGAAAAATGGGCTACCATCAAGACACTCTTTGCCTTGGCAACTCAAAACAATTGGAAATTCCATCAAATGGATGCAAAAATTTCTTTCTTAAATGGATATATGAAAGATAATGTTTTTATGTCCCAATTAGAAGGATTCATTGTGAAGGGCCAGGAACACAAAGTATGTAAGATTTTTAAATCCTTGTATGGCCTCAAACAAGCACCACGAGCCGAGTACAATAAATTGATTGAGCATCTTCTGAAACATTATGATCAAGAAAGTTGGAAAAAAACTTGTATATCTTGTGGTGTATGTATATGATATTTTGATAATAGGGAAAAATGATAATTACATTGCATACATGAAGAAAGAACTAAGGAAAGGTTTTGAAATTACAATTTTTGGATATGTTCACTACTATCTTGGTATTAAAGTCATCCAACATCCAAAATTTATATTCCTCTCTCAGAAGAAGTACATTGGAGATATCTTAAACAAGTTAGGTGTGGTTGAGTGCAACCCTTGACTATTCCAATGGAACATAATTTAAAAATGACGTCCATTAAAGGAAAACAATTTGAGGATGCAACAAAGTATATACAAATTGTAGGAAGTATCAACTAGCTAACTAGTACTAGACCAAACATTTCATTAACTATTGGAATCCTCTCCAGGTTTATGTAAAAACCTTGTGAGGGTCTACTGCAAAAAGAGTTCTAAAGCACTTGAAGGGAACACAATACTTTGGACTCAAGTATACACAGATGGATGACTTCAACTTGATTGGATACTTTGATTCAGATTTTGATGAAGATAAAGAAACTAGAGTATTTACTTAAGGTTATGTTATGAGTCTTGAAAAAAGAGTTGTCTCTTGGATGTAACTGCGTCCTGCCACATTTACCCAAATTCACAAGATCACCAGGGTAAACATGAGATGAGTGTCATGATGAAATGACTTGACCTCCAATTTCTAGTTAAGAAAGTGGGACCTACAACTGAAGACCTATTGACATCCTACAGGGACTACAAATCATTCAAGAGCTGAAAAACCACCCGAGGTGATCAAACCTTGAGTTGTGACCTTTTTTCTTTGACCTAACACCCCAACCACACACACAACAAGGAAAGGGTGCGGTTACGAGGCCCCAACCACACGCACAAGCTTGCTTCCATGTGGTTATGACCTAAAATCCATCGTTCAGTACCAATGGTTCCGAGATTTGAGCCACTTTTTAGGCTAGCCTTGAGACCAGTTCCAAAAACTCCCTGCAACTTTCCAGAATCATAATTAACATGATGACAATTCCAAACATTCGAACTTGAAACAAGAAATTGTCATAGACTGCCTGATCCATAATAAATATTTCGTCAAACATATGGAAAACATGTAAGCTATAGGGCATGAATGCATATCTAATCATAAAATGATAGTCATCATCTAAGAATCAACAAGAAGGATATAAGACCTCTCTAGCTATTTGCAATAAAACTTATTATTCCATGCATTCATTAACAATCAATAAATTATCAAAACATGTCAAAATCCATAGATATATTACATCGTATAACCAAGAAATAACCAACATAGAAACCATGGAAAGTCATCCATTATTTCAACATTATAATTAGTACTTGTACTCATAAATCACAATACAAACAATAACTCTTATTAACATATGAAAATACCAACCAAGTTAGGGACTTCCACATACCACCTAACCATAGATTGGGATAAACCAAATCTCTCTTGCAGCCAATCTCCCCCTTGCCATATTATAAGTATGAATGTGGGATCTCATGGAATAACAAAAACAAAACTAACCAGGGCTTCTCGAGGCAAAACCACCTCAACCCTCAACCACAGTGATTCTACCCCTACTGTCCAGAAGTCACTACATCAACCATATCAATCTCTACTCAAGCTTCTCAGGGCTCTAGGAATTAGTAACTCAACCCATAACCTTCTAGGATTCCAGAGCGTTTATTCCAACCATGACACTAGGGACTAGTAAATCAACCCACCAAGGGCTTCAAAGTGTTTGTCCCAATCAATAACTTCAGGAACTAGTAACTCAATCCAAGCTATTCCAGGGGCTCCAGAGAATTTGTTCCAACCCACAACCATATGGAACCTGAGCACCAATCAAAAAAGAAACAAGTGGAAAACCCACAACACCATGGCTATCTAGGAAATGGCAAGGAAAGGATATAACCACTATAAAGCTAGGAAAATATCCATGCCAATGACATCACATAACCAAAGAATCACATGCATATACCATGCATCTAAAATCAACAAGGAAATCACACATGCAACTTGTTACCTGCAAAGAAATCAACCTGTAGCTGCCTATCCAACTGTTCACTTGCACTTCCCTTCTTTCCTTTCCTTCTTTATCCAAATTCAAGTGAATCTTAGAGTGCTCCAAGCATGCTCCAAGAATACTCTAAGTGTGCAAGAGTGTATGAGAGAAAGAAAGGAGAGCTCCAACACTAAACTGACAAAAGTTGTGAACTAATTCTCTGAAGCCTTTTTATCATTTAGGCCTTTATTTTCTTCATTATTCCTCTAATTTCCCTTGCATGCAAATCTGTGTCTCTTCACATTCCTTTTCTCCTATTTTCCTTTATTTTCATAAATAAATGCCAATTATTGCCACTTTTCCTTTGCCAATGCTTTTTCCAATTTCCATAGACATTATTAATCACAAGTGACACCCACAATAATGTTTTTCCCAACATTCATCTTGGAATGCGTGTCCCATTACCTTAGTCTTATTTTGTGATCCAGGCGGATATTGGTGGCCACTTGCCTATTCAAATTGGACCCCCATTATTGTTTCTTTTAGTTTCGTTAATTGTAGCATAACTTACTATTTTTGGTAGTTTGTCGAGTCCGAAACTTCCAGAGCCATTTTGAGGGCCTAAAAGACATTTTTTTTTTTGGAAAATAGAGAGACCTAAAAAGCGCAAGACCAACTCATGCTTCTTATTTTGGCCTCCTCTTGGAAATATTTGAAACAAGGTATTAATATAGTCAAACGGATATCATATGCCAAATTTACGACCCTAGGAAGTTGACATTCCAACTAATCCCAATGGGGCCCACAATATTTTGGTGCTTCATCTCCTAGGCTTAGGTTTCTGGTTGTTTAGGGTTTCCCATTATTTCTTAATGATAAAAGTGCCTCTAAGCCTCAATGTAACACAATTCAGAAGGCATGTAGCCGCCACATCTCTTCTCATAGATAAGCTACCATCATTTGAACTAATTTATTTCCTTTTTGCATGTAATAATTTTCAGTACTTTGTTATTAATGAATTAAAGTTTTGTTTTCACTGTAGTTCCATTTTTATTTATATTCTTATTTTATTTTGTTCCTGTATAAATATGGATCATTGGGATTAATGATATCAGATTGGTCTGCTCTTTCTTTGTTTTTTTGTGCATGTACCCAATGAGGTTGGGGTATAAGGAGTTGGTACTTGAACTAGTTGAACCATCGCGAGACCGTCCCCACCGACACCAATAAAATATCATGGTGGAAGGAAAGAAAGATGAGGGAGTAGGAGATCTTATCAAACTATTGCTCAAATAAACCCTCGAGCGATAAGGGAATGAGATGGTGGACAAATTTTCCTATATCCTTCAGTTAATGCCCATCGATGGTGCATCTTCATCTAGCAGTCACTTCGGAGGTGCCACCCTTTTCAAGGTATAAGTGAAATTAAATATCCCTATATTCGAAGGTCAAATAGATGTAAATGTTCTAGATAAATGGTTGAATCTACTAAAGGGTTATTTTTTAGTCCTGTTGTGGTAAAAACACAACCCCCCCATTTTTGAAGTGAACACATCAATAATGGGGACCCTTTCTATAAAAATTTTGGCTAAACACCTTTTTGGATTTTTATTTAGTTGATTGCCCTACGCATTTGTCAAATTTTCATTTTCTTTGCATTCTTGTTTTGATTTCTTTGTTAGTAATCGATTTTTTATAAGCTTCCCATTGACACTTGTTTCACCTCATTTGGTCAACTGGTTTGAAAATGGGACTCCTTTGAAAGTCTGATTATTTATGTAGCCTGGGTTAAAAATGCATAAAATGTACAATATTGCATTTTGTAAATAAATTAGTTCAATAACGCATTCATTTTAAATATTAACCCATAGCGAGTTTTTACTAACATTTTTCCATTTTTTAGTTATGTAGCCAAATCATTAATTATCGGGATTTTAAGAAATTCACTCCAATTTCCAAATCAAATCCTAATCTCGAAAACCCAAACATTCAAGTGGCTTTTAGTTTATTTTATTACTTTTATTTATTTTCAAGTAGCTGTAGTTTAGTAATTTCACACTTAACTAAATTCATTAAAATAAAATCAATATAAAAAAATTTGAATCTTAATTTAATTAAATTAAATTAATATATAATTAATTAAATTAAATTAAAATTTAGTATATAAAATAAAACTTAATCGCATCGGAGATTTATATCGGTGCTTGTCATTCCATATCCCCGATACCTCCATATCCCCGATCGCCGAAAAGCTTAAGACAAAAGGGAATAAGCATTTATTTGAATATCGCATCGGGAGTTTCATATGTCGCAAGTTTAAAACCCCCGATATCCCCTCATATCCCCGATCGCCGATATTTAAAAAGTCAAAAGGCAAATGGGCATAAGGCATAAACTTTAAACCAAAGCCCATGTAATACGATTGGTTTTCTTTTAAGTTTTAAGTCATCACTCATATGTATACGTATGAGTGAAATAGGTGAGGTAGGAACGTTAGTTTAATTTAATATTAAATTTAATATTTAAATTAATTAAATTATTTAATATGTAGAATAGAATTAAGTTAATTAAAATATAATTAATTATTGATTAGATTATTTTGTTTATAAATAGTTAAATTAATTAGTTAGATTAATGACTAGTTAATTAACAATTAGTTTAGTTTATGATTAACCATTAATTTAGAATTAATTATTATTCTAATTTAGGATTAGATTTTTTAATTAAAATTCTCATTTTTAGTCTAGTGACAGAATTTCCAGATTCATGCCAGATTTGATCCATCAACTTTAGAGGCTCATAGATTGAGTTATACTTGGCCAAATGAGGCCCAGGACGGCTCATTGGAAAGAGAAATTAAGGAGAACATTTTTTAGGAAGCTTCACTAATAGATTTAATCATTTATTGGGTCAAAAATCAGGCAGAAGATCAAGCTCCAAATTTTGAAAACAAAATCAATTTTCTGAGTTATTTTCTTCATTTTCATTTGTCCAAAGCCTCTTCTAATTGAAGATCCATTCGTCAATGATATACTTCACCAATCAAACCATCCCAAGCATCAATAGAGAGTTTATATTTTATTTTCAATTATTTATTTAAATAGGATTTGATTGGATTTGATTTAAATGCCAACAATGCCATTTTGATTTTATTGTTACATTTTAATTCATTTTGATTTCTTCTTGCAGGAAAACAGTAGAAGAGATATGGAGAAAATGATCTCAATCAATAAGAATGCTCCAGCAATTGAAGATTTGAATTTTTGAGCAAATAGAATTGGATTTGACAAATTTCCTTGAACAAACTTTCCTCTCAGGACTTCCTTCACAAATATTATAAATAGCAGATTGCTGAAGGTAAAAAGGGCTGCTCTCCTCTGCAATTCTAGACTTCTAAAAGCACTACTGTAATAGGAATTTAAGGTTGTAGGAGGGAGGAGAGAAAATCTCAGATCTGGGGATTATTGAGGATTTTCCCTTTGTATCTTGAATTATGTATGAGGGGCAGAGTTTGCACTATTGTGGCTTTAGTTTTGAAGGTAGAAGTTCAAGCAATGTAAAGAACTGTTGGAGACCAAGATCAGAGAAATGGATGCAATAAATTGGTATTTTTAATACTACTGTTTCAAATATCAGTTTCATTTTTATGGTAACTGGAATGTCTCAGTTTATTCATGTTTGTGCACTATTGTCAATATGGGTAATTTGTCTCAATGTTGTTATTATGTATCTCTTCTCTTATGAATTAAAATCTGATTTCTGAGTAACTATTTACTCAGAAATATGTCTTATAAAACTTATTTATTGAATGGTAATGTGTTGTGAACTATTTCCACATGTCATTATTCAATTATTGGATTTACTGATTTGATAATTAATATCATTTTTGTGAACTACTTCCTGAATGTTGTTGGTCTATTATTTTAGTTAAGAGGTCTCAATAGGATGTGTTTTGGTAACCATAATATCAGTTAATTGAACTACTTCATTAACTTGATATTCATTATAAACAAGACATATTTAAATCCCAATACTTTCATTATCTTGCTCTTAGTTGGGTTAGATCTATATCTGCCTAATTAAGATAGGATTTAGATTAGTTTCTTTTGTTGGCATCATAGAATAAGCTTGCATTTAAGGTAAATTCTACATTCTTTTAAGTCCTCTCCTCAAAGAGGCAAAATTTTAGTTGTGGCTTGGCTGAACCCAAATCAGCTTAAGGGTCATTCTCTTGCCTGATCAACAAGGAGAAGTGATCTGATATCCCTATCTATTGGTAGGTAAAGATACATCATAAACCAATAGCAATAGGGAGAAGGTAACTGGACCTAGTTAAACCAGTTGGAGCCACCACACCAAACGGAAAAGGAGCTGCTTTAAGGTTCGGACCAGGTGGTTATCCCCGATTGTTGTTGCAGCGATTTTCGAGGCATCAACAAGTCCATAGTTTCTCCGATAAGGAGAAGATTTCTTTTGCACTGCTTAAGGAAACTACCCATGTCAAAGATTGGTGGGAAACTTATTATGAGAAAAGGACTAAGGAACCCCCTTTGTTCATAGCTTCACCCACTTAGAAGTATTTTAGAGATGCTATCAAGGAACAATATTACCCCATGGGGAGCTATGAGGATAAATACATAAAATGGACCACACTATGGCAACAAAGAGACCAAGATGTGCATGAGTTTAGAAATATTTTTCATAGTCTACGCACAAAGCTGGGTATCAAAGACTCTGAGTGAAATTTTGTGCTCAAGTACTATGACTATTTTCACAAATACATTTAGGAAAAAATGGAGTTCCTTGACATCTCCTCGCTTGGTGTAGCATACCGATATGATGGAAATATTGAACAAAAATTTAAACAGAAGAAGCAAGACTTTAGATTTGTGAATCTGAAGCAGGGAAAAGGCAACCCCAAACCACAAAAAAAGGACAAAACTAAGGTGAGGTGACCTAGGACAACCCATCGAAGTCACAAGCAAATAAAAACACCACGAAGATGAAGGACATAGGGAAGTGGTGTGAGTTCCACAAGATCCCCACTCACAATGTAAATGAGTGTTGTGATAAGAAGTCACTAATGACTAAGCTGAAGAATTCAGATTCACATGCATATTTCGACTCAGATTCATACCCAAACAAGGGGAAAGACAAAGGGAAGCATATTATTGATGCATAGCCTATCTACGCTATCTATTAACAAGGTCTAGAAGGTTGAGCCCAAAGACCCAGGGGAAGGGGAGTGTCTCTTCCACTCACAAATGTGGGTGAAGGGGTCACTGTTGCAGTTCATTGTTGACAATGAGAGCCAAAAGAATCTCATCTTAACAAAAGTCATTAAGTAGTTTGGATTTCTGACCACACCACACCTGCAATCATACACCATCAGGTGGCTCCACCAAGGACAAGATCTACGCATCAGCCAAAAACGTTACCTTCCCTATAACATCAAACCTTTCACAAATGAGGTATTGTGTGACATTGCTACTCTTCAAGTTTGTGATGTATTATTAGGCCAACCATACTTGTGGAAGTGTCATGTTGTATATGAGTCTAGGCCTCACACTATTATTAT
This sequence comes from Pinus taeda, assembly GCA_000404065.3. Classification (NCBI taxonomy): domain Eukaryota; kingdom Viridiplantae; phylum Streptophyta; class Pinopsida; order Pinales; family Pinaceae; genus Pinus; species Pinus taeda. The sequence goes on along the minus strand of APFE031210726.1, from coordinate 16,285 downwards.
TACTTTGGGCAATAAGTTTTACAGGATACCGGAGGTAGCCCCTCCTATTGCAAATTATTTGATCTCTATAAAGCAATGTAGTAAGATTATCTCCCAGACCGATAAACCTATTTTTCTTTCTAATTCCCACTCAAAATAAGGGGAAAATCATGGCCACGTCCATGACCCCATAGGATGGGTTCCTCCACACAACACAAGCAATTGGATAAGGTCATGGACGAATACAGGGACATATTCTCCTCACCCATAGGGGTACCCTTGCACTTTTAGGTCAAGCATTTGATCAATTTTACTCCCGAAGCATCTCTATGCAATGGGATGATATACTACCACTCTATTCTAGAAAATGAAGAGATCAAGTATAAGATCTAGGATTTGTTGCAAAAAGGGCACATCTGACCAAGTTCCTCAGCTTGTGGGAGCCCGATTATGCTTATACAAAATAAGGATGGGAGTCAGAGGCTTTGCATTGATTATCAGGCAGTAAACAAAATAAATATTAAGAATAGGTATCCAATCCCATGGATTAATGACCTTCTGGATTGGCTCAAGGGGCCAACTATTTCAAAAAGATCGGTTTGAAATATGGCTATCACTAGGTTCCAATATAGCCCACAAATCTATGAAAGACCACCTTCAGTTCCAAGAAAGACCTTTTTGAATGATTGGTCATGCCTTTCAGGTTGGCAAATTACCCTTATACTTTTATGATGCTAATGGATGACATGTTGTGGCCCTTCACCAACTTGTTTATGGTTGTTTATCTAGATGACATCCTCATCTTCAACAAGATTTTGGAAGAGCCCTTGAAACACATTCAACAGGTACTTCAAACCCTACGATAACACAAACTATGTGCCAACTTGGAGAAATGCACCTTGGGCATGAGCTAGGTCTAATATTTGGGTTACATCATAGATGAGAAAGGTATGAATATGGATCTAGCTAAGATCCAAGTCATTTAGGATTGGCCAACCTTGACTACTCTAACAAAGCTTCATTGATTTTTGGGCCTTGCTAATTTTTATCAGAGGTTCATGTTTGGATTATCCTGTATCACTTAGCCTTTAAGTCATATTACGAAGGGTGTAGCGAAATAAAAGTTTTCCTGGTTCAAGTCCCAACTAAGGAATTTGTTGAGATGAATCACTGCCTTTGCTTTACACCTATACTCACATTGTTAGACCTACAATACCCATTTTAAATTGAGACAGACACCTCCAACTATGGTATTGGTGCAATCCTCACCTAACATGGGCATCCAATGGTCTTATCATAAGGAGACACTTTATGATACAATTTGGAAGTACTCCACCTATGATAGAGATATGTATTTTATCATGTAGGGTTGCCAACAATGGAAACATTACATTCTGAGGAAGGAGATAGTCATCCACATTGATCACCCATGTAGGAAGTTGGAGAAAGATGACCATTAGACGTGGTATACATATGTGCAACAATTCCACTTGAACATGAAATAAAAAAGGTAGCACAAATCATGTTGCAGATTACCTCAGTTGGCCCCTCGTTGAGGCAATAAATACTATTCTCAACTCTTGTGGTCACAAGACTTCTGGATGGCCAAAATTGTACAAAAATGATCTAGACTTTGCCATCACATAACATGTGCTAATGGATGGAAATCAATTTCAATATTTCCACCACGAGGACGCATTATTATGCTACCTAGGCTACCTTTGTTTTCCTTCAAGTGAGTGTGCCAAGCTGATTTGGGAGGCGCACTAAAGTCGAGTTGTAGGATACTTTGGTGTTGAGAAAACTGTGGTCGTACTACAAAAGTAATTTTATTTTCCAAAACTCTGATAGGATGTTGGAAAATATGTCAGATCCTGCACTACCTGTTCCATCTTGAAGCCAACTATGAAGAACAAAGGCCTGTACACTCCTCTTCCTACTCCTAGCTAGTCCTTGGAATCCATATCCATGGACTATCGATCTCGCCTCCCCTCTACCCAGTATGGTAATGACTATGTATTCGTGATCGTGGATAGATTTTCTAAGATGACTATATTGGTGATCTGCAAGAAGAGTATCATAACAAAGGACACTACCAAAATCTTCTTTGAATGTGTATGGGTACATTTTGGGATCCCACAAACCATTATATCAGATCAGGATAGTGATTTCCTACGCACATTCTGGTTGAGTCTTTGGACACTATTGGGCACCAAGATCACTAAGTCGACTACATTCCAATGCTAGACTGATGGCCATACAGAGGTCGTCAATAGGATGATAGTGCACATACTCAACATGTACAACTCCAATAATCCACAAACTTGAGATGAGAGACTTCCCTACTTGCAACACAACTACAAAATATTTTTCCATAGCTTGACTGGTCGCAATCCCTTTCAGGTGGGTCTGGGATTTTAACCATTTTGTCCGATTGATGTTTCCATGCCTCATGCGACTACATAAATAGAATCCACACATGTACATTCAAAGGATGATAAAGGGATTAGGCTTATTGATCACATCTAGCACATCTTCCATGAGGTTCATGACATCTTGGAGAAGTCCAATGCTAACTACAAGCAACAACACGATCAACATCAAGTTCCACATAAGTCTCAGGTGGGTGACAAAGTTTGGTTGCATTTGCATAAATAACGCCTTGTTGGCGCCCATCAAAAGGTCTGACTACTCTGACATGGGACTTACACCATCACCAAGGCTATGGATTACAACACTTTCGAGCTCAACATTCCCCAATTCCTTGGCCTGAACACAATGTTCAATTTGGACCACCTTTGGCCATACTTTCCACCATCGCTAGACACATCAAACATTGCAGAACAACTAACACCAATAGAGATCAACCTAAGTTGAATGAAATAGACTACAACTAACTGGATTATGGACACATAGATCAAGAAAATTTGCCAATAGAAGATTGAACTGTATCATTTTTCAAAGTTGGCCAACTCCTACATGAAGCCAAGTGGCTCACCAGGGACTAAGTTTAGTAGAAGTTTCCCAATCTCATGGAGGCACTCAACGCAATGGGGACCATTACTTCCTAAGGGGGGAGGATTGATCTAGGTAGATATTGGTGGCCGCCCACTTTTTCTACTTGGACACCTACTCTTGTTTCTGAAAGTTTCGTTAATTTTAGAACACATTACCATTTTTGGTAGGTTTTTGAGTCCTAAACTTCCGAAGTCGTTTTGAGGGCGTAAAGACGTTTTTTGGGAAAACAAAATGACTAAAAAAGTAGTTATTATAAATACTTTAATCCTCATCTTGAATATCTTTGAAATGAGGTATTATAATAGTCAAACGAAGATCATATGCCAAATTTACAACTACGAGAAGTTAATGTTCTAACTAACCCCAACAGGGCCCAAAAGCTTTTGGTACTTCATCTCCTAAGGTTATCTTTTTGGATATTTACGGTTTCCCATTATTTCTTAATGATAAAAATTCCTCTGAACCTCATTGTAACACAGTTTAGAAGGCAAGTATTTTCCACATCTCTTCTTAGAGATAAGCCACCATCTCCCGAACTAGTTTATTTCCATTCTATGTCTAACAATTTTTAGTACTTTGTTATTAATGAATTAAAGTTCTATTTTTGCTGTAGCTATGTGTTTCTATTTATATATGTATTTTTTTGGAAATAATACTGAGAGGGGGGGTGAATCAGTATTATTAAATTATTTTTCAATTCATACAAAGATTTGTATATGCAACTTCAGTTAGTGAAAACAACGTGTATACGCAACTCTGGTTAATGAAACTCGCGTATAACTTGCAGAATTATAATTTAATTTATTCTTCAGATGTTGATACTTAATCTGTGTGTTAGAACCATTTAAACAGTAACCAAGAACATAAAAATAGAGCAGACAGTCACAAAAAAGAACACAAGAAGTAAGGTGGAAACCCAATGTGGGTGAAAACCACCTGCTGCAATTTGTCTCTATCTTCTTTCAATTAGAAACTTCTTTTTACAGTGTTTCTGTACTGGTGCAGTCTTATACCAGTACACAGGCTGCTACCTGAAGAAGGCTACTACCTTCTCCCGTTCTCCAGATTCTTCTAGAAGGGAGCTACAACCCCCTTAGCTTTTGTACTCGCTGATGTACTAGTATGTAGGTGCTGACCTAGAGAAGGCTGCAACCTTCTTTTCTTTCAGGGACCACGTTTCATAAATTTTTAGGTTGAATCCATCAAATATATCTGCATCAATCAATCTCCTTTGTACAAACCAATATAGAATCAACCAATCACTTCTCAGAATGCTGTAACCAGAAAACAATAATAGTAACAAGACACCACTTTTGAACCCAGAACACTCCAGCAATAAACAGAATAAACTAAAGTATATTTCATGAGACGTATGGTACTTGAAAATGTAGAAACCTGTGTACATACACAGCTGTATCAAGGAAAACCTGCGTATATGCTATCTTCGCTTACTCAACCTGCATGTATACATGCCTCTGATGTGCTGAACCTGCGTACAGATATATAAAAGACAATTTTCCCTTTTCAAGTATTCAGACATCAATTATTATTCAGATTATCAGATTTATAGATCAAAACAGGTGCCAAATATAACAGATCAAAAACACGCAAAGATACTTCTCTTCAAGCCTTGAGATTTGACCCATCAATAGAACTTATCCACCTTGTAATGCTCAGGTTCTTCCTTGATTTAGATCCAGCTATGCACCACAAACCAATCACTAGTATTCCAGATCTTGCTCCTCTTAAGATATTCAATACTTAAGTCCATACCCTTACCAAATGATATCCTTCCCTTTTTATAGTCTTAGGCCTTACTCAAACCATGGTCCAAAACCATTGAGAACCAATACTAGGGACCCAATACCCGAGTTGAACACTTTGGATGCAATACCAAGGACCAAAACCATAGTTTCAAATATGTCGGACTAAATACCATGGTCCAAACATAAATTTTCCCACATGTACTTGCTTTTCTTTGCATGAAAATGCGTGCATATGTATACGTGCCTTTTGATCGGTGATCCTGTGTGTGTACGCGACTTTGTTAAGAGGAACCTGCATATACCTCATTTTCTTTCATTCTGAGAGCTTGAACTGTGATCTGCCATTTGAGTTAGTTGCCATCAAGGACAACACCTATGTCATAGAGCCAAACCTGTGTCATAATGCCAACAATCTCCCCCTTTGGACTTGATGGCAACCCCAAGTCACTCAAGTCATTCTCCCCCTTTGACATCAAGGGCAAAGGGTTATGCTCCCCCTGAGTACATGCCGAATTCTCTTCTATGCTGTGCTATCCAAGCTCCCCTTGACTGTAGGCATGGTATGCAAGAAGATACATGACTTTATACAGTACAAATGACCTCCCTACTACCAAAGACTCATATATACATCCATCTCCCAATCAAGTGGGGATTGACTCATCTACCCAACCAAGTGGGGATACACCAAGAATTTACACATGATAAAACAAGAAAATTTATTCCATCCCACGCATAGTGGGGAAACCAAGATAGGTCGTTACATGACCTTAATAAGAAAATAAATGCATGACATAGAGACGAAATATCTACAACAAGACTATGAATGTTATCAACAACTTTCATCAGCAGCATCTGTCAATCATCATTTAGACCAGCAACCATGTTCTCCCTTCTCACCTATTCCACCTAAAGTCAAAACAACTGTGAATTTGAGCCAAGATCTTCTAAGATAATGCCAACAATGCATTATTAGAAGAATATATGCTCTCCCTAAACTTGTGCTAGATGGTCTCTGTCAGACCCATATCAGACTCTTTTCATCCTGATCTTGGCGCACTGTTTGACTTTAATCCAACATATATGCGACTGTATCTTCATAAACCAACGTATGTATGTGGATCCTCCTCATGAAAATTGCGTACAACCACTTTTGTTTGAAACATACAAGATTCAACGGCAAGTTGATGCATCAAATACCCCCAGCTTCTGTCTGAGGTATTCAAATGTCTCCCTGGGCAGTGGTTTGGTGAGTATATTAGCAACTTATTCCTTAGAGGTAACATACTCCAATTTGATATTTTGTTCAAGCACTTGTTCTTGGAGAAAATGATGCTTGATAGGTATGTGCTTAGTCTTTGAATGCATGACAAGATTCTTTGAAATATTGATTTCACTTGTAATATCACAAAAAATGGAGTTAGGTGGAGTGCAAGTGATTTGAAAATCTTGCAATGTTTGTATCATCCAAAGGAGTTGTGTGCAGCAAGATGCAACAGCCACATATTCTGCTTCAGCTGTAGATAATGCAATTGAACTCTGTTTCTTGCCGAACCAAGATACTAATCTGGAACCCATAAAGAATGTACCACCACTAGTGCTCTTTCTATCATCCACGCTTCCTGCCCAATTTGCATCAGTATATGCATGAAGTGTAAGATATGTATCTCTAGGATACCATAAGCCATAGTTTTGAGTACCTTGAAGATATTTTAAAATTCTCTTAACTACCTGAAGATGAGTTTCCTTTGAGTTTGCCTGAAACCTTCCAACTATTCCTACTGCATGCATAATGTCTGGTCGGGTATCTGTTAGATAGAGCAGACTACCAATCATGGATCTATAGGTTGGTTGATGTACTGCTGCTGATTCATCATTTGCACTGAGGCTGCATCCTATTACCATAGGGGTACATACTGGTTTCGAATCCTCCATCCCATATTTCTTCAAGATCCACTAGAGATACTTGGTTTGTGATAGAAAAATACCGTCTTTGTTTTGTTGGACTTGTAAACCAAGAAAATATGTGAGCTCATCTAGCAGGGACATTTCAAATTCTTTTTGCATCACCAAGGAAAAGTTTTGACTCATGTCTTCTTCATTGCTACCAAAGATGATATCATCAACATACACAACAAGTATTAGCAACTTATCATTGTCAATTTTTATATATAGATTACTATCTGTTGATCCTTTTGTAAAACCTTGTTGATGTAGGTACTTATCCAACTGATAATACGAAGCCCTTGGAGCCTGTTTAAGGCCATAGAGAGCCTTTTTGAGTCTACATACAAGTTTTGGATCATTTCCAAGGGTAAACCCATCTGGTTGCTCAATATACACTTCTTCATCCAAGTCTCCATTTAGAAAGGAAGATTTCACATCCATTTGAAATACTTTGAACTTCTGAAAGCTAGAAAGAGCAAGAAACATTCTTATGGCCTCAAGTCTAGCAACTGGTGCAAAATTTTCTTCAAAGTCTATACCTTCTTGTTGAGCATACCCTTTACAAACAAGTTTGGCCTTGTTTTTAATCACATCTCCATTTTCATTTAGCTTATTTTTGAATATCCATTTTGTTCCTATGACATTCTTATCTTTTGGTCCAGGAACCAACTCCCAAGTGTTATTCTTTTCAATCTGCTCAAGTTCTTCCTCGATGGCCTTTACCGAGCATTCATCTTTGCATGCCTCTCTTACATTTTGTGGTTTCGTGGAGGAGAGTAATGCTAGATAACTTGAAGCTTCTGAAATGGTTCTTCTTGTTTGTACACCTACCTCTTTTTGCCCCAAAATTTGGGTTTTTGGATGATTCTTCTGAACGTACCTGGATGGAGTCTTTTCTTCTATTCTTATCTGTTCTTCTGGTGCCTCATGGGTTTCTTCTTCATCATGAATCTGATTTGATGTTGAAGGATAATCTTCATCATCTTCGAAATCTTCAGATTTTACTTGCCTAGGAGTGTTCCCTTCTTCATCAACCACTACATCAATACTTTCAACAATTTTTCCAAGTCTTTTATTGTAACACTTATATGCTTCGCTGTGAGGAGAGTAACCAAGGAGAATGCCTTCATCTGCTCTAGGTTCAAACTTGCCAAGGTTTTCATTAGTCTTTTTAATGTAGCATTTGCTTCCAAAATTTTGAATTATTTAATTGTGGGAGTCTTACCATACCAAAGTTCATGAGGAGTCTGAGTGTTGTTTATCTGGACGTTTGTCTTGTTGAGAATAGTTATTGTAGCAAATGCGGCTTCACCCTAGAAGGTTGCGGGAGTTCTAGACTCATCAAGCATAGCACGAGCCATTTGTTGAACCATTATGTTCATCCTTTTCACTACTCCATTTTGCTGAGTGGTCCTTGCAGTAGAGAATTCCCTTCTTATTCCATGTTCTTCACAAAAATCGAAAAATTCATCTGAGGTAAATTCCCCTCCTCGATTAGACCTGAGGCATTTGATTCTCTGATTTGACTCGTTTTCAACCAAGGCTTTGAATGCTTTGAACTTATCGAAAGCTTCTTCTTTATGCTTCGTAAGTCCTATCCAACACATCCTGGAAAAGTCGTCAATGAACAATATAAAATATTCTTCTCCTCGAGGTGACCTTTTCCTAGATGGACCACATGCATCAGTATGGACAAGTTCAAGTGGCCTGCTAGCTAATCCTTCTTTCTCAGGAAAATTAGTTCTGGTTTGCTTACCAAATTGACATGATTTGCATATTGTATTGTCTGGAATTCTGATGTCAGGGAGATCATGAACCACCTGATATTTCCATGCTTTCCTTATTTGAGAGAAGCTTAGATGCCCTAATCTTCTGTGCCATAGCCAATGTTCATCATTCTTGCTTAGATAGCATTGTTGTTGTCCTCCCTTGAGTATATATAAATTATTTGGAGTTCTTATGCCTTTGATCACTGTTTCTCCTATATCAAGCTCACAAACGATGCATCCATTTGATCGAAATATTACTTCATTTCCTTGATCACACATTTGACTGACACTCAATAGATTATGCTTTAAGCCATCAACATACATAACATTTCCAGCCTTGACCTTTTCTTTCAAAAACACAGATCCTTTACCTTTTATGAGTGCAGGGGTGTCATTTCCAAATGAGACCTTCTTTTCCTTTTCTAAGGCATTATATGACTAAAATTTTTCTTTATCACCTGTCATATGTTTTGAGCATCCACTGTCGATGTACCACTGATTTTCCTGTCCTTCCGCATATACGGCTATCCCACATCTTTCTGGTTGCGATTCTTTCTTTCTCCATGTTTGAGGATTCAATGAAACTTTCTCCTTCTGAGTTGTTTACCGAAACCTACTCCTACATTTAGAATCTTCATGATCGAAGTTGTTACAAATAGAACATTCTACTTCATTCTCAAGAGCAGAAAAGTTATTGTAGGTCCTTTTCATGATCCCAGTCATAGGACTTTGTTTTTGAGCTTCTCTAGTCATGTTGGTTTTGTAGGCAACACATTGAGCAGCTTTGTGACCAAATTTATGACAAGAAACATTGGCCATTGAAGAAATTTCTGCGATTATCAAACCTACCAACCAAATGATTGCAGTTTCCATTGACATCCATTCTTGTGGCAAATTGAGAATGATTTACCTGTGGTTGGTTGAAGCTTCTATTCATCTTCATCACTATTTGAATATCCATCACTGTCTTCTTGTGTATAGTAGCTCTTCTTACTTACATTCAGTTTTCTATTCCATCTAATTGGTTCCTTACCTTTGTCAAGTTTATCTTTGTGAGGACACTTGGCAACATAATGACCAACTCTTCCACAAGCAAAGCATTTGAAAGGCAACTTACCTCTGAATATTCCAGTTCCCCATTGAAGGTTCTTGACAAAATTTGATTCTTCCTCTTCTTCTGACATATGTTCTGACTCATTGTAATCTCTTTTTTCTGAGGCTTTGAATGCAGCTTCTCTCCTGTCTAATGGTCCCCCTTTTCTCATTTCGTAAGCAGTTAGGATTCCGTGTAGCTATGACATGGTAATGCTCTGTAGATTCTGTTTTTCTTCTATGGCAGAAACTTTTGAATCAAACTTAGGAGACAAAGATCTTAGAACCTTTTCAACCAAAACAACTTCTTTTATTTCTTCACCCAAGTTTTTCATACAATTAACAATCTCATATATATGTAGGAAATAGTTAGCCACACTTTCATCATTGTGCATTATGAGATTTTCATATTGAATTCTGAGAGTTTGAAGTTTTTCTCATTTTACCTGTTCATCTCCTTCATAGCTTAGAACGATCTTGTCCCATATTTCTTTTGCGGTTTTGAGTTGCATAACCTTGACGAATTCTGATTGAGATAGACTCCCTAATAGAGTATTGACGGCCTTTGCATTTGTTTCATACTGCTTCTTACCAACTGTATCTGTAGGAGTTGCTGATGGAAATGTGTATCCTGTTTCCACAATATCCCAAACTTCTGTACCAAGAGATTGAAGATAGGCAGTGATTCTTACCTTCCAATAGACGAAGTTGCTCCCATCAAAAATTGGTGGCTTGATTGATGCTTCTTTTTCGTAGTTGCTCATGATGATAGATCTTCCTTCAAGCGATCAAGCTTCTTCTGAAGGACCTGGCTCTGATACCAATTGTTGGAAATATTACTGAGAGGGGGGGTGAATTAGTATTATGAAATTCTTTTTCAATTCATACAAAGATTTGTATATGGAACTTCAGTTGGTGAAAACAACATATATACGCAACTTTGGTTAATGAAACTCACGTATAACTTGCAGACTTACAATTGAATTTATTCTTCATATGTTGATCCTTAATCTGTGTGTTATAACCATTTAAACAGTAACCAGGAATAGAAAAATAGAGCATACGATCACACAAAAGAACACAAGATGTAAGGTGGAAACCCAATGTGGGTGAAAACCACTTGCTACAATTTGTCTCTATCTTCTTTCAATTAGAAACTTCTTTTAACAATGTTTTTGTACTGGTGCAATCTTATACTAGTATGCAGGCTGTTACCTGCAGAAGGCTACTACCTTCTCCCATTCTCTAGCTTCTTCTGGAAGGGAGCTACAACCCCCTTATCTTTTGTACGTAGGTGCTGACCTACAAAAGGCAACAACCTTTTTTTCTTTCAGGGACCACGTTTCATAAATTTTCAGACTGGATCCATCAAATATATCTGCACCAATCAATATCCTTTGTACAAACCAATATAGAATCAACCAATCACTTCTCAAAATGTTATAACCAGAAAATAGTAATAGTAACCAGACACCACTTCTGAACCCAGAACTGCAGCAATAAACAGAAGTAGCTAAAGTATATTTCATGAGACGTATGCTACTTCAAAATGTAGAAACCTGTGTACGCACGCGGCTGTATCAAGGACAACCTGCATATACGTTTCCTTCATTTACTCAACCTACGTGTATACGCACCTCTGATGTGCCGAACCTGCATACAGATCTATAAAAGACAATTTTCCATTTTCAAGTATTCAGACATCAATTATTATTTAGATTATCAAATTTATAGATGACAACAGGCGCCAAATATAACAGATCAAAAACACACAAAGATACTTCTCTTCAAGCCTTGAGATTTGACTCATCAATAGAACTTATCCACCTTGTAATGCTAAGGTTCCTCCTTGATTTAGATCCAGCTATGCACCACAAACCAATCACCAGTATTCTAGATATTTCTCCTCTTAAGATATGCAATACTTAAGTCCATACCCTTGCCAAATGATCTCCTTCCCTTTTTATAGTCTTAGGCCTTACTCAAACCATGGTCCAAAACCATTGAGAACCAATAATAGGGACGCAATACCTGAGTTCAACACTTTGGATGCAATACCAAGGACCAAAACCATAGTTTCAAATATGTCGGACTAAATACCATGGACCAAACATAAATTTTCCCACATGTACACGATTTTCTTTGCATGAAAGTGCGTGCATACGTATATGCGCCTTTTGATCGGTAATCCTGCGTGTATATGTGACTTTGTTAAGAGGAACCTGTGCATACCTCATTTTCTTTCATTCTGAGAGCCTAAACTGTGATTTGTCATTTGAGTGAGTTGCCATCAAGGACAACACCTATGTCATAGAGCCAAACCTGTGTCATAATGCCAACATATTTCATTTTGTTCCTGTATAAATTTGGATCAGTGAGATTCGTGGTATCAAAGTGGACTACTCTTTCTCTATTTTTCTGTGCATGTCCCCAATGATGTTGAGGTCTAAGGAGTTGAGACTTCAACTAGTTGAACCCTTGCAAGAAATTCCTTTCCGACACCTACAACATCCCATGCTAGAAGAAAAGAAAGAAAAGGGTGCAGGAGATCCTATCAAACTATTTATCGAAGAAGTCCTCGAGTGGAAAATGAGCAAGAAGATGGAAAATTTTTCCTAGATCCTTTGATGGATGCCAACCGACGACACATCTTCATCCAACAATCACTTCAGAGGTGTGACACCCTTCAAGGTATAAGTGAAATTTGGTATCTCTATAGTTGAAGGTCAAATAGATGTAGATGTTGTAGATAAATGGTTGAATCTGCTGGGGGTTATTTTTCATTCCATAGTTCCTCTGATAGGGAGAATATTAAATTTTCACTGCTTAAGGCTTCTCCCCATGTTAAGGGCTGGTGGGAAACTTACTGTGAGAAAATGGCCTAGGAACCATCTTTGTTGATAGTTACATCCACTTGAAATTTTTTTTGAGACATTGTCAAGGAACAATATTACCCCCTGTGGAGTAATGATGACAGATACATACAATGGACCACACTACGACAACAAAGGGACCAAAATGTGCATGAGTTCATAAATATTTTTCATACTCTATGCACAAAGCTAGGTATTGAAGATTCTAAGCGACATCTAGTGTTCAAGTGTCGTAACTGTCTATAAAAATACCTTAAAAAAGAAATGGAGTTCCTGGACATATCCTTTCTTTGTGCAACATACCAATATGTTGCTAAGATTGAAAAAATACATAAATAGAAGAAGTGAGACCTTGGATCTACAAATATGAAACAGGGAAAAGGTACCCCCAAACCACAAAACAAAGGAAAAATCCAAGGCATAGTGACCTAGGAAAACCCATCAAAGATGTAGACAAAGAACAACATCATGAAGAAAAAGAAGGACATAAGGAAGTGGTGTGAGTTCCATAAGAACCCCACCCACAACAAAAGCGAGTGTCATACCAAGCAGTCACTAGTGGACGAACTAAAGGGTTCAAAGTCTGATGCATGTTCAGACTCATATTCAGACCTCTACAAGGGGAATGAAAAATGGAAGCATATTATTAATACAGATACTAGCGTCACCATTTCCACCACCAAGGTCCAAAATATTAAGCCCGAAGACCCAGAGGGGAGCACCTCTTCCACTCACAGATGTAGGTGAAGGGTTCGTTGTTGTAGTTCATTATTGATAGCGGGAGCGGAAACAACCTCATCTTAGTAGAAGTCATTAAGAAGTTGAACTTTCCAACCATATACCATCGGGTGGATCCATCAAGGATGAGATCTTTGTGTTGGCCAGCAATGCCACCTTTCCTACAACATAAAACCACTCACAGATGTGATACTATGTGGCATTGTTCATGTTGAATATTGTGATGTATTATTAGGCAAAACATACTTGTGGAAGTGTCATGCAGTGTATGAGTCCAGACATCATACTGCTATTATTACTTTAGGAAATAATTTATATAGGATACCGAAGGTAGCCCCGCCTATTTCCATCTCTTTAATATCTACAAATAAATGTAGTAAGATAATCTCCCATGCCAAGAAATTTGTTTTCTTTATGATTCATGATCAAAATAACGGGAAGGTTGTGGTGACATCCATGGCCCCTAGAAAGGTTTCTCCACACAACAAAAGCAGGGGGATAAGGTAGTGGAAGAATACATGGATATCTTCTCCTCAACCACAACGGTACCCTTGCACTGTCAGGTCAAGCATTCAATCAATCTGACTCCTATAGCACCTCAACCTAATGGGTTGATATAACACCGCTCCATTCTAGAAAATAAAGAGATCAAGCGGTAGACCTAGGAGTTTTTGCAAAAATGGCACATCCGACTAAGTTACTCACCTTGTGGGAGCCCAATTGTGCTTTTGCAAAAGAAAGATGGGACCTAGATGATCTACATTGATTATCATACACTAAACAAAATCATTGTTAAGAACACATATCCAATCCCATAGATTGATGACCTTCTCGACCAGCTCAAGGGGGCAAAGTATTTTAGCAATATCGATTTGAAGTTGTTAGAATATTAAATATTACGGAGCAATGGAACACATAAAATATCGTAGAAATATAAACACAAAAAACGCACAAAACAAAAGAGACACAGATATACGTGGTTCACCCAGTTTGGGCTACGTCCACCCCGAACATCCAGTCCTTCCTTTCTATTATCTAGCAAAATGAAGAGACACAACCTACAACAAATCCGCTGTAATATCCTCTGTCTTCTCTCACAGTATCACCTCTCTGTTTCTCGCTCACACAGAATACACATCTATCTCACAGCCTCAAATACAATGCCCTCATACAAAGAGAGGGGTTGCCTTCTAGGGCAAAAAACCCTAAACTAAACATAA
>APFE031210723.1:148593-159131 GCA_000404065.3 Pinus taeda | reverse complement strand
ATTCTTGGATGATTCAAATGACAATACCTCCTTGGTATATATAGGAGTCTAAGGGGTCAAAATATAATCAGAGCCTATATAACAATAGCAATGTAAGGGCACAACAATAATAATAGGGGGCTACACTAACAATAATAATAAGGGGGATACACTAGTATTAGAGGGACTTAACATGCCCCTCTCCTTCAAACAAAGTGTTGTCATCAACGTTGAGTAGTTCTAGATGCTTCTATATAAAATTTTCATCCTCCCATGTGGAATCTTCAACAGGAAAGTTCTTCCACTTAATCAGAGACTCTAAAATTGATCTATTTTGTATATGTCAAGTTCTTGTTTATGTGACTGCTTCAAGCTCCAATATGATTTTTCCCTCCTTGTTAACTTCTGGCAATATTGTTTGAACTGGGAAATTGTCATCGATGACCTTCTTTAAGCATGAAACATGGAAAAATGGATATACTCGGGAAGAAGCAATCTTTGTACCATAATTAGTCATTTTTGTAGGCAAATGTATCAGATGTACTAGGATCTTGTTGAAACTTTTGAATGAGTGTTCAAACCTCTTCGTCATTCTTCTATCCCTCCCTTGCTTCAGTTATCCAATCAGGTTTGATAATAGAAATGGCAAAGACTGATGCTTCCACATCCTCATCCCTTCTTGAGAGTAAATTTGCCACAAATTTTTGCTTCCCTTTTTTGTAGATGATTTCAAAGTCATAAAACAACATCTTAGTGACCCATTTTTTCTTTTGTTCTGAAGATAATCTTTGTTCCAAAAATTATTCAAGACTATCATGATCTATTTTTACTTTGAAGTGTCTTCCCATTAGGTAAGGGTGTCATTGTTTCAAGGCATGTAGTATTGCCAACATTTCCTTCTCATAAATAGGTTTGTGTAAATACTTTCCCTTGACTGGAAAACTTTCAAAAGAAACAGGTGTTCCTTCTTGCTTTGAGACAACACCAATTCCATTTCCTAAGGCATCACATTCCACCATAAAGGTTTTCGTAAATACTGGAGTAGCTAAAACCAGACCTTGGCACATTGCCTCTTTAAGATGTTCAAAGGACTTAGTTGCTTCTAAAGTCCAAAAAAAATGCATCTTTCTTCAATAATGTTGTTAGAGATGCTTTTCTTTTCCCACAATTCTTAACAAACTTGCGATAATACCTTATCAACCCGACAAATCCTAGAACATGCTTTAGGGTTGTGGGGATTTTCCATTCCTTGATGGATTTAATTTTGTTTGGATCTACCTTAACACCCTTATGAGATACAATATGACCCAAATATTCCACCTCGTGTACCCCAAAGAAACATTTGGAGGTTTTGGCATACAATTGTTTCTCCTCCAATAGTTTGAGCACCCTGTCAACATGTTGAACATGATCCTTCCAAGACTTGTAGATTAGTACAAACTAAGGCCTAAAATATAAAAAAATAAAAATAATTTTATAGTATTAAGATCATTTTACATAACATTAAAATAATTCCTTGTAATTCTAAATATATAATGAATTTAATAATTTCATATATCTATCTATATATATATATGTATCAATTTTGAAAAAAGAAAGACATGCACAAAAAAATTATTTTATCTATTACTCCAATTCTTTTTCTTGAATTCCATCATTTAGGTATAGAAATTTAGTGTTAATTGAAACATTTGAATTATATTTTTCATGAAAAATAAATTTCCACTAATAGACTAAAATTCACATAGTCATACATAATTTCTATAAATGAAAATGATATATTGAAAAGGCCTATTCATTTTCCTGCATATCATATTTCTATATCATATTCAATTTCATTGTAGAAGTACCTTCAATAATCCATCCAACTTAATATATTGTTGTTCTTTAATATTTTTACTACCAGTAACATATCATAACTGACCATCATTAACTCACACCCACACATAATATCTATATCCTCTAACTCATATAACCCTGACCAATCCAAACATTTATTTCCTTTATCATTACTAATTATGTAAAAGGACTATAACCCAAATAACCTAACCCATATTGTCCATAATTCTAATATCCATATGACATAATATATCACTTATTTGGTATAAAGCTAACCTCTTTTTCCCCTTTGATTTCTTAAACTTGGTTGTAGAATTCCTTATGAGCACATTGTAACTAGTATTTTTGATAACTTCAGTTGAGGTACACCCTCAATGGATTCTATCAATATTAAACCTTGACGGATTCTAATTTACAAGCCCCAATTCTCACTCAAAGGATGTTGTTGTTCTCGATTGTAACACCCTCCTCCCACATCTACCCAAGTAACTAGCCAATCGAGGTAAACATGTGATGAGAAGTTACTATGATATGATTTGAAATCCTAAGTCACCTTAAGGAAGTGGAATCAATGGAAACACACTATACTTACCTTCCACAGTAGCAACATGACTCCAAGGAACCATCCCAACCTCTCGGGAAACCAGCCCCTGGGTCCCACTGATTTTTTAGACCAATTAAACCTCAGACACTCCCATGATATGGGCATGCATGTGTCTAGAGGGCTCTGGATGCTCCCACAGCATGGAATGCCAGTGTCCAGGAAATTTTCTGCCCAATAATGTGTGAGCATCCCTAAAATTTGAGCCACTTGTTCAAGCCCAGAGCCCAAGTCATTGCCTAGAACTAAATGGCACCTTCAAAACAGAAAGATAACATTGGAACGATGACATGAATGCAATTACTTAAACAAGTCCTTGATTGGACCCCTACTATCCATGACATGCATTTCGTCAAGCATATCACAAACATGTAATCTACAGGTGTAAACAACATAACTAATCATAGGGGCCTCATAATCATCTGAGAATTGTTAAGAAGCATTGACGCCTCAACACATTAGCTGTAGTTTCATCCATTAGGCCATATATACATTGTTCATTCATTTACAAGTCAAAACATGATGAGAGCCATAAATAGCTATTATCATAATACATGTTCATAACAAGCATAATAGCAACATAAATACCAAGGAAATCGTAACCATATCATCCACATATAAGCCAGTATAATACTCATGAAATAACAAGAAGAAATAACCTCATATTAATCATACAAAGGCCAACTAGTTGTGGGACTTCCACGAACCACCCAATCGTAGACATGGATGTGCCAAAATTCTCTTCAACCAGTCACCCCTGTGCCATATTTCAACCATAAATGTGGGGTCTCTACCCAAGCCTTCCAAGGCTCTAGAGAGTTTTTTCCAAACAAGGCTCCAGGACTAGTAACTCAACCCACAAATGTTGTTGGGCTCCAAAGTGTTTGTCCAAGCATGGCTTCGAGACTAGTAACTCAACCCACCAAGGGCTTTAGAGAATTTTTGCAACCAAGGCTCAAAGACTAGTAACTCAAACCAAGTTGTTACAAGTCTCTAGAGCATTTTCCCAACAAAGGATCTAGGAACGAGTAACTTAACCCAAACTAAAGGAAACATGAGAACCAACCAGAAAACAAAGAAATAAACCCATAACACAATGGTTATAGAGGAAATGGAAAGGCTACGAAAATCCATTGTCAGTCTAGGCAATCCTTCATGCCAATGATAGATCATGACCAATAAACCACATGTGTATGCCATGCATGCCAAAACTAGTGAGGAAAAAATACATGCAACTCAGTCCCTACAAGAAAAACGTGTTGTAGCTATTGATCCCAATGTCCTCTTGCGCTTTATTGCTCTTGCTTTGCCTTCTTGCTCCAAAACTCCACATATGCCACACACTCCAAGAGTGCTCCAAGAAAACTCTATGTCCAAGAGTATGAGAGAGAGAGAATAGAGAGAGAGCTCCAAAACTGATCTTACAAAAGTCTCTAAACTGATCCTCAAAAGCATTTTTATTAATGAGGCCTCTATTTTCTTCATTTTCGATTATTTTCCTTCATTTTCCTCCTCACATGCAACCTATGACCTTTCACCTCCCTTTTCTCCTAATTTCCATTATTTTCATAAATAAATGTGCCAAAATGCCATTTTTCCTTTCCAAAGCCTTTGCCAATTTCCTTAGCTATTAATCAATCACAAGTGATACCCATCACTGTGTTTTTTCCCATCATTCACCTTAGAATAAGTGTCCCAGGAACCGTGGTTATTATTTTTCCTTTATTAACTTTTATTACATGGAATATTCACCAGGGTTGTTACAAAACCCTCCCCCTTGGGGGAACACCATCCTCTGTGTTCAACAACACCTATAACCACAATACTACTGTAAGAAAAACCTACTACCCTTCGAGCTTTATAAATTTGCTCGTTGCAATATTTACAATGATCATCCTGCTGAGAAGCACACCAACATGAAAACATAACAATTTTAACATCATAATGACATGAAACCCATACCACTTATTGGAGCTTTATAACATAGCTCATGGTGGTATTTACATCCATATACATATGTACATATACCAAACATCATCAAAACATGTATCAAAGACTATATCAAAGACATATACCAAAACATCCGTTCAAGCAATGAATAAGGAAGGATACATAGCCAGCTTCTAGTCCTCCATCTCCCATGTAGCTTCATCAGACCCAAAGTGCTTCCATTGCATTTTAACCTGCTTGATTGCTCAGTTTCAAAGCATGAGCATCCTTCTCTACAAAAGCACTACGGTTCTGGTTGGAATTCTCCTTTTGTCTCCACGTGTAATACAAACTAGACAATCATATGATCATTATCTTTAACATACTTCCTAAGCAATGACACATGGAAAAAATCATGGAATTTAACTATCACAGGCAGTGCAAGTCGATAGGCTATTGGCCCAATCCTCTCAATAATCCTAAAAGGTCCACAAAATTGGGGTGCCATCTTAGCACATGATCCAATCCACAAGGAGATCTTCTTTGGTTTGATGTGAAAGTGCTCCTGTTCCACAACCTAGAACTCCTTGAACAACCTATTTTAATCTGCATAGCTCTTCTACCTATCCTGTGTTACTTTCAAATTCTTCTTGATTACCTGCATCTCCCACTCCATGTCTTCCAACATGTCTGGTCCAATCAACATCCTGTTAACTGGATCACTCCAACTAATGGGAGTATTGCAACTCTGCCCATACAATGCCTCAAATAGACTCATCTTCAAAGATTCGTGATACTGATTGTTGTAAGCGAACTCTACCAGTGGAAAATACCCTTCCCACTTCCACTGTTGATGCATCACATACATCCTCAACATGTCTTGTCAATTTATTCGATAAAAGAAACTTTCGCGACCAACAAATTAGTAATTTGTTTGAAAGAGGACATCTATGAAACCCAAACCTTTGTTGATGACATGAAGTTGCCATCATCAGGGATATATTTGCTTGAAATTAGAGGTACCCGACATGAAGCTATCACCATCAGGGGTATATTTCTTTGAAACTGGCCCTCTACCTTTCTTGGATGACATAAGGCTACCACCATCCGGTGGTATATTTGTTTGAGTGAGGACCTCTATGCAACCTGAACCTTCGTTGAAATGGGACCTCATGGAACTTTTCTTCCATGACATGACAACATGAGCTTTGGTTTAGAAACATGAGTGGTTCGTGGAAATATGAACAGCAGGATCAGGACTATTCGTGGAAAAATGGAAGAGCACGAACAGGACTATTGGTCAATTTACCGCTATAAATCGGGAGCCAAAATGGTTTTAGATATCGATATTTTCCCCTATAAATCGGGAGCTGAAATGGTTTTAGATATCGATATTTTCAGAAGAGGAGTGCTGTATAATGGGTAAGAGGAATGCACGCTATCTTAGAAAAGAAAAAAGATTGATGAAAGAAATTGCTATGTCCAGCAAAGAAGATGGAAAAGAAATTACTCGACTCTTTGCTATGGATATGACGATCCAAACGGCACTTATCAGTGTCTTTACTTCTGTTAAGCGATGTGATATATGGTCATTAGGGTTTGCTCTTTCTGTACTAGTCTCCATTGCAATAATATGGGCGATTGCAAAAAAGCTGGAAATCAATTGGAGGATTGGAAATAAATTCCAACCAAATCATGAAGACAACAATGCTATAGACATAGAAAGCTTGCTGAGAAAATCGCAGGTCAAAGGAAAGTCCTTTGATATCGGTTTTGTTTTGACTTTCATAGTGTTATTAGCCATTATCGCAAGCTCATTCAAGATAGTTCTTTGCTGAATATCTAGATTTTCCTTAGATCATTATATATATATATGCTTTTTCTGGTTGTAGGGTGCTTTCTGTGCAGGTTAATTGGCTTCTTGGTATACATTGCATATGAGTCACATCCTCCTAATCTACGAATGTCTTCATGTTTTATCTTTGGGTTTCTGGGAATGTCTTCCCACGTATCCAGTCAATATTTTATTGCAGGTGTTAGGGTTTTTGGATTGCATATAATGAGCCTCAATATTGTATTGCAGGTGTTAGGGTTTTGGAGTGCATATAATGAGCCACAACCTTATCTGGCAATGTCTTGTCCGTGGATTTATGGGTCGTTATTGTATTGGGGTTTTTATATTTTATATAAATTCGTTTTAATTTTAAATGTTTTACGAATTTTAGTTGTGGAAGGAAATAACCTTTTCTTCTTTTCTTTAGGATTTAATATAACTAACTATTGTCCCAAAAGGTATACAGAGAGGCCGATAGGATTATTAAATTGGAATTGTTGAATTTTTCTAGAAGAGATGTTCGTTCAAGCCTAACCGATGAGCACTTTGAGCTAGCTAAAGGCTTTCTAATTGTTTTTTATTATGGTAAAATTATATTGATAATTCATTGGTTTTACTTTCAAAAGCTAGAAGGTATAGAATTTCTTTGTGGAATTTGATCCCAAAATCATTGATTTGTAAATACATACTTAATGAAATGTTAATTGGTTGAAACCCTGCACAAATGTTTGATATAAGCCCTTCCCCACGGTGTAACATGCATGTAAAATTGATTAATGATGTATCCCAATCCCTGGAATATTATGCATATAAATTGACTAAAAATGTATTAACATACCGTCAAGACAGGAATGAGAAATGAGAAACAGGTATCCCGGTTAGGTTTCTAGCAACATGTGTTACATTGAGTGAACCAAGATACCAAAACTACTAACATATTCTTTCCCTATTCGGTTGTGGAACACGTGACATTGAGTCGCAATACTCAGGATTGAATATTCGAGTAACTTGTCAAAACCTCCAATGAAAGCATAAAGAATGAAATTTGTAAAGAAATCTTCCTTTAACATGTTTAGAGATTTTGGTCCTCTTCGAATTTTGACGTCTCCATATGCCTCTTCTTGACCAACTTTCACTTTCACATATTTATGGGTAGCTAAAACTAAAACAGCATATGGCAAAATCCCTCTTTTTATTATCTTTCATGTATTTATTGGGAACTGAAATCTAAGCAAACCAAATAAAAGCTGAAACCAAATATTAAAACAAAGATCAAATAAGGTATACCGCATGTTTGAAAGAAAAGTTTAGTTGCTTGTCCTCTATCCATTCCTTGAGCAAGTTGGTCCAACGATTGTTCTTTTGAAACCCCTGGTTTGTTGAAATGATCTCTCAGATGCCTATATAAAGAAAGAGAAAACGCATATGCTGTTATTGAATCAAATATTTTATAATCTTTCCTTAACATATATTAAATATTATTAAAAGTTTTTCCTCACAAGGACTGTGTCATTTAGTAGTTCCATAGAATCTTTAGGGGTCAGATTTACTGGTTGAGAAGGTCTAGTCTCCACTAACAAGTCTGCAGTGTGGAATTGCCACGATTAGATTACGAATAAGCGATTCAACAAGTTTTCATTCTCTGCACGTCGAAAAGGGATGAGGCTATTTGGGTAGATTTGACAACCCTCGAACCAGTCACCTAATCCAAAGGAAGTCCATGTCAGGCAGTGGAAAACCTGACATAAGAAAAAGGCCACAATAACCACATTGTCTAGATCTATTGAAGAAAATCTAAACTAACCATTGCTTCAACACACTTAAACATAAATTTCCACGAAGTTGCATACAAAGGGAAAGTTGATAACAGTATTACCGATGGTGAGTCTCTGCTATGCCCATCAGGTTGAGATAATGGCTGAAAGTCCTGGCTAAAGATGCTGCCTCTTCCAACGTCATGCTTGACAATTCTAACGCAAGCTTCTTCTCAAGCACTTCTGCTGCATCCTTGATGCTCGCAATTCTCATGTTGCATGCACTCTGCACAAAACAAAAACCCAAAAATAACATAAATGAAACAGTAAAAACCTCAAAAATAACTTAAACGAACACCATCTCTCCCGCAAAATTTCTGAACCTTCACAAACACTTTAAAGCCAACCAGGCTAAATCTATAGACAATTGTCGGAACTAATTTTCAAAGGTATTCAAGGTTCCAATAGTGTTAAAAGATAAATCTCAGCACAGACTCATGAATCTAAGATTTCAACGCCAAAAATTTCAGCACAAAGTCCTTCTTTAAGCCATAATTTGACAACATTGCTGATTGATTTCAAAAATGTGCAAATCTTGCGTTCAAAAATGTGTGGCTTGTTGCATATTGTTGTCATTGATGTCAAGGGGGATGTATGGAAAGTAGCAGCAAGACCATCCTTAATGATCGAAAAGTAGCAAATGGCTTTGTGAAGTAGTATTACAACTTGACCTTTCACAAAATATCATTACATGAGGATATGGGTGCTTGAATTTATTTTAGTTTTCGATGAGGCTAACATGTTCAAATGATCCTACAAATAGTATGGTTTCATAGTGCTCATTGATACCTTTCCAAAGGTACATTCCTCTTAGAAAAACTCCTCCTAGACAAGAAGTTATATCTTGTTAACAATCAGTATTAGTCTGGGGAAAAACTTAAACAACAAACTATAGGCCCAAACCCAAAATATTTAATTATTAAATATCTTTCAAGTTGGGAGAGTATCCACCTTTGGACAGGTAGATCAATGGCCATGAATGGGTAGAGTTGCACACTCATTAACATAGTTAAAGATCATGCAAGTCTCAGATCCATCCACCATGCTCTAGACATATCAACAACAAGATGGTAGGAAAGATGATCAAGGTTTAACTGATCCCATTGGACCAATAGATTGATGATACATGGCAACAGATTAATGGATACTGACAAGGTCCTATTAATGTTCAATACATGGCATAGTACATACATGGAAAGATGACATAAGCTTGCCGATGTGGTGCTACCTGAGGTTGCAACATGGCACACGAATATGGCATTTTGAGTTATCCAATAGGAATAATATTGGACGACACATGGACCAATCAAGGCATGACATGTGCCCACTATGACATCAACATAAGAATGCCCAATGGGCCTCTGGTCACAATCATATGGGAAGATCATATGGGTTAAGAAGCTCTGATTCTCTTCATCCAACATTAAACTTGGTCATATGGTGAATACCATTGGTGCAAAACAATTGGTTTAACTCCTTGAACCATGGGCATATGGTCCGTCGTCCCCCATTGCATGGGTCCACCAAACTTCTATATATAAAACCCTACGAATTTTATAATAGAACGATCGAAAAGGTGAATAACTCTCACTATTATGTTTTCATGCAATCAAGCTCAGAGACTTATATTGTTTTGGTTCACAAAAAAAAATTGTTCTTTATGAATCTCAAGTGCTACCCCCAAATCCTATTACTTCGACATATTGAAACTTGTTGTTCTAGTTTTGTTAACTGGTTGGTTGAATACTGTGGTTTTTCCTTCATTCTCAGTAAGGTTGGTTGAGTTCTAGAATGGAATGTTGATGTAGCACATTTGTGCCAGTCCTGTAGTCGAGGGCATTACATTGTTACCACAATAATGGAGTTTTGTGACCAAGTTTGTTGCCACTATGGATGAGGTCGAGGATGAAGTTGAGGCCATTACATTGTTACTATTGTAATGAAGTTCTATGATCGATCTCGTTGCCATTGTGGAAAAGGCTGAGGACGAAGCCAAGGAAATTACATTATCAATATTGTAATGAAGTGTTGTGAACAAGTTTCTTTTCATTATGGATGAGGCTATGGACGAGGCCGGGGCCTTTGCATTGTTACCACTTGAGTATTGTAACCAAGTTTATTTCCATTGTTGAAGAGCCAAAGGAAGAGGCCAAAGCCATCATTGTCACCACCATGAATGAATTCGATGTCATATACTATCAGCACCATGGCCCTTAAGAGATGACAAGATTAACAATAGTGAGTATAGTTAGAGAATTTTCGGCGAAATCACATAAAGAATCATTTGTCGACGCGTTTCGAACCAACTAGTGTGGTTCATCGTCAAGACAAGTTGAAGAACCGATCCAGCTTAGCTTGTTAAATAGTCTGGGCAGAGACTCCAACGGCTAGATTGCTAACGGCTAATTTTGACCTTGCTATATTTTTTATTATTATTATACCTAGAAATTCGTTAAATTAGGTAAAATATATAATTAAATTACTCTTACTAGCTCGAAATCCATTTGTTTATTAACTAAATATAGTAGTTTATTAATAAATG
>APFE031210723.1:96186-133934 GCA_000404065.3 Pinus taeda | reverse complement strand
TTTTGAGTTGTCCAATAGGTTCAAAATTAGACGACATGTAGCCCACTCAGGGCATGCCACATGGCCACTATGATGTCAACAGAAGAATGAAAAATGGCCCTTTAGTCATGGTCATATGGGCTAAGAAGCTTTTAGTCTTTCTGTCTAACATTAAAATTGCCCATATCATGAATATTATCAATGCAAAACAATTGGTTTAACTCCTTAAATCACAGGCATATGGTCGACCCTCCCTCGTAGCTCATGTCCACCAAACATCTATATATATGACCCAATAGATTTGTGAATAGAACAAATTAAAAGGTGAATAACTCTCATTGTTATGTTTTTTTGTGACCGTGTTCAGAGACTTATATTGTTATGGTTCACAGTGATGTTTCTTGTTCATTTTGAATCTTAAGAGCTACCCCTGAATCTTATTAGTCCAAAAAAACTAAACTTGTTTATCTGGTTTTGTTGACCGGTTGGTTGAATATGTTTTTGCCATCATTTTGACTAACGTTGGTTGAGTCCTTTAATGGCATATTGATGTAGTGCATTTTCACCATCCCTATAATCAAGTTCATTACATTGTTACCACTGTAATGAAGTTCTATGACTAAGTTTTCTGCCACTGTGGACAAGGTTGAGGATAAATTCAAGGCCATTACATTATTTCCACTATAATGAAGTTTTGTTATCGAGTTCATTGTCACTATTGATGAGGTCAAATGCAAAGCCAAGACCATTGCATTGTTGCTACTAGAATGCATTTTTGTGACTGAGTCCTTTGCCACTATGGACGAGGTCGATGCCATTGTAGTGTTGCCACCATAATAGAGTATTGTAAGTGTTGTAGCGACTGCAACACCCTCCACAATTTTAGCCTACACTTAAATTTTAGAGCCTGTTGTCGATCTCGTGATCGTTCATTCCTTAGTCACATATTGATAAGATGATCATATCAAGCTCCCCTCTTCGATCTTAAGAGTCATTCACACTTTTATATTTACATAGTATGTGTCATCTTTGGGCATGGGGATTATCACTTATCATGCAAAGGGAAGATTTTTTTGCTTCAAGGAGAAATATTTGTGAGAATGGGTTGTTCTCATCACATAGACAAGTGTTGCACTCATTTCATGCACTCTTGAAAAAGTGTCACCTTTATCCTCTCAAAGTCTATCATTAGAGCTGCACTTGTCATAAGCTACCACAAAGGTTGTTGCATTAAGAGAAGTACGTTTTTATATGTTTTGGATGGTCTATGTTGTATCACTAAGTGTTCAAGCATGTGGTCGTAGTCAAGTTCTATCACTATTCACATCGATTCCATTGATCCCACACTTAGTCAAATGCTGGAGTTTCCCTAACAACCTAGCCTCATCCAGCTTTCTTGAACTATGCACTCCACATTTTCAACCCTCAAGGTTTTCCCCTTGTCTACTAGAACTACGCAATGCGAAGAAAGCCTAGCCTCCCTTGGCATCCAAAATTGCGTAGTGGTTTCCTCCAGTTTCCTTCCCTAACTTGGAACCCACTGTCTCTAGAAACTAACAATTTTTTCCCTTAGGCATCTCAGTTGTCTAGTCCACCTTGCCTCCTAAAACTGTGTAGATGTGTTCTCCCAGGGCCTCATCCCACAACAATCACTGCCCGCTTAAACTGCGTAGATGTGTCCTCTGAGGGCCACATCTCGGAGTAGTCACTGCCCTCTTAAACAATGCAATTCTGTCTCTTAGTGGCCATGAATGTTGGGTGTGGAGCCTGATTATCTTCTGTATTCAAAGGTCTCAGTCGGATGTATACCCCAGGAATATTGTACAACCCTCCATGCGGGGGGGACTTGTCCCCCTTGCAAGGGTTCGAGGGGGCCAATCCCCCCTAGCTGGGGGGTTCGGGGGCAACGCCCCCGAAGCTAAAAATAGATGTATAATTGCCTTGTAAAAGTCTAGTAATATCTAGTCTATCTGGTTTGTTCATTAGGCGGATGATCTGACGGTGAATGTTATGTTTGGTTTAGGGTTTTTTGCCCTAGAAGGCAACCCCTCACTATATATGAGGGAATTGTGTTGTGTTTATGTATATCTATATTCTGAGTGAGGAAGAGAGAGGAGATTGAGAGTGAAGAGGGAGTTACAGCGGATCTGCTGTAGGTTGCATCTCTTCAGTTTGCTGGATAATATAATAAACGAAGGACTGGCTATTTCTCCGTGGACGTAGCCCAAACTGGGTGAACCATGTATATCTGTGTCTCTCTTGTTTTATGCGTTTTCTGTGTTTATATTTCTGCAATATTTTATGTGTTCCATTGATCTGTAATATATAATTTTCTAACAATGAAGAAGTATGGCATGCTAGATGAATCTCAAGGAGTTTAGGAGAAAGATAAGGACACCAAGCAACCCAAGGTATGATAAAAGATCGATACCGCATGAAAACTTCATCTAATGCATAACCCTTTGGAGGGTAAGTATGGAAATCAAAGCACATATTTTGAAATACACCTCTTAGTGTAGCATGAAAGACTATGTATCATTATCATATCATTATGTCTTCAATGACATGCATAGTTGAAAGCAATGAAATTCATTCCATGTGCTTCCTCTAAGTGTCTTGCTCCCTTTTGCTTGTTGTATCAACTATTGCCTTTAGGCATGTTTGGTTTTTATGTCATGTTTGTGAGCCTTTCTGGTGACCTCGAAGGTTGGTATTTGTGTATGCAAGTTGTCATATCCATGTAAACACCTGTCGCATGCATACACAAAGTTTTAAGCATTGTCGCATAACTATTGTCACGGTCATCCTAAAGTCTATCTCAAGTGTCGCACTTGTTGCTTTTTGTTCTAGATAGTCCCACATAGGGTAATGTTTTGTCTTGTTTTTCCAGTCGTCTATGTTATT
Organism: Pinus taeda; assembly: GCA_000404065.3. NCBI lineage: Eukaryota > Viridiplantae > Streptophyta > Pinopsida > Pinales > Pinaceae > Pinus > Pinus taeda. The sequence continues at coordinate 131,051 of APFE031210723.1, read as the reverse complement.
GTGTTGTTGAAGTATGCTAAATGTGTAATAACAATTTCAAGTTCCTCACAAGTTCACCTCCTTCCCACACAATCATTTTTCCGAAAATATTCCCTATTAGACAACCCTCTTTCACCAAAACCCGACATATCTTCACACTACACAGTCCCAACACTCAATGATGATGCTCTTCTGCCTGGAACTATGTAGTGTGCAATCAATTTCCCCCAAGGAAATTGCACTGCACAACCCCATAGTTGAGTAGTCTGCCTTCCTTCCCAGAATTGTGTTTGCCTCAAGCTTGACCTGAACTGCACATTTTACAAGATCAGTCATCAAGCCTCCACCCTGTCTGCTAGAACCCTGCAATGCATAGAGACCCAAGCCCGCTTTGCCTCCCAGAACTCTACAGAGGTTTCCCCTAGTGTCCTCCCTCAACCGAGAATCACTAATCCGAAAAACTGCACAGATTTGTCCACTCTGGTCCCTCTGCTGCCCAGTGTTTCCTTCCCTCAGAAAATTGTGCAAGCCTGCCTCCTAGGGTCCCACCTTGTAGCTACCATTGATGATCTCAACTGTGCAATCTTGCCTCCCAGTGGTCTCTGCACAATTTTTGGGTAATTTCACACGAAAATGCATGGAGTTAGAATTATTTTACATAATTTGTCAACATGTATTTTTCTGCATTACTTTCCATATTCCTTCAATGACCACTGGATAAACCATCATGATTACATAGAGTAATCTTTAGTAAAGGAATAGTAATGTGTACAAGGGGCCTTCAATTTATAAATGTTCACTATAGTATCCATTACCTTTTAAGCATGCCCAGAGATTTAGTAATCAGTGACAATTGTTGGATAGTTCAACCAGCGTTACCCCAGGGTTCGGATGAGACATCAAAGGATTTATTTTGAAATGCAATATCTTCCTTACAAGCTACAACATCAAAGTCCATTATATTTCTTTTCTCACATTATAAACATTAGCCATAAGAATATTAAAAGTCACTAGGAGTTCAATAGGTCATGAGGTAGTTGAATAATCATGCCAAAGGTAAAGAGTGAGCTACCCATTTGTATAAATATAGCCTCTTGCCTTCGAAAAGGTATTTTAGCACTTTGGGTGGCTATTAGAGCTTAGGTGAATCTCAACACTCTTACCCTTGGTATTTTCGAGATTTAGTTTTAGTGAGGCTAGTAAACTTATGTTGGAGATGGTATGAGCAGCCCACCTTCAACTATTGGGTTTTGATGAATTTGTTCATACATGTACTTGCAATTGCAACATTATCAATGAGAAGCTCTTCACTTTTGGCAAGATTCTTGTGCACTCTCATGATGGTTGTGATGACTATCTGATACTTCTATTATGCGTGCCTGTTGGCTTTCACATGAGCTATATGTTGAACTAATTTGTGGCTTGTTGCACATAGTGTTGTCATTGATGTCAAGGGGTATGTATGCAAAGTAGCAGCAAGACCATCCTTAATGATCAAAGAGTAGGCTTTGTGAAGTAGTATGACAACTTGACCTTTCACAAGGTATCATTACATGAGGATATGGGTGCCTAAAGTTATTTTATTTTTCGATGAAGCTAACATGTTCAAATTCTCCTACAGATAGTATCGTTTCATATGCTCATTGATACCTTTCCAAAGGTACATTCCCCTTAGAAAAACTCCTCCTAGACAAGAAGTTTGATCAGCCCCAGAAATGAGTAATTATATGGGCTCATTCAGCCTCCTAATTCGACCTAATCCACCATTCTCATTAGTTTATTGCATGTTTTTTATTATATTTATGCTAATAGAGTGAATTGGGTTAGTCATTATGCCAACAAGTCTAATGTATGCTTTATGTAGTTTTTTGGGTCAATTTGGAGACAAAATCAAAGGTTTAATGAGCACGTGGCAACCAAATTCGTGGAAGAACAAGGGAGAGGATTTGTAGGAAGGTGTCCCCTTCATTTATAAGCCCTTACCTCGAATTCGCCACCAGCAGCTCGGAGTTCAAGGGCCACCACATCGATTATCACAAGGGCAGTCGAGCAAGGGCTAGTAAAGTTGTTAACTGCAAGTTTTGGCAGCGGAGTCCCTAAAGTTTAGGAGGGTTGTTGGGGTCCTCAATTTGTATAAATAAGAAGGCTTAGGGCCTCATTCGGGTTAGTCGGTTGTTAGTCAGATTTTAGTCGATTTTTAGTAATATTTTAGTCAGGAGTTAGTCATATTTTAGTTAGATTTTAGTCAGTAGGTTAGCTCTGCATTTCATCACATTTTCGAGCTTTTTCTTGTAGACAGTTTTTGGGATGTAACTATTCTTTTTATCAATAAAGATGAATCCAGCTTTGCACCAGCTCTAATCTTTCTTAGGAGGTTGTAGCTCTTGGGGTTGGGCCCAACCCAAGTGCCAGTACCTCCTTTGTGTACTTTTATGTGTCTTTGCTACATTCCTAAAATAATTTCTGCTACTTAGGTTAACATCTTGCTTTGTTGCTTAGGTTGCTTTTGATGATTGAAATAGTTTTTCATGCTTCAGGTTGATTTGACATTTTGAATACAGAAAAGATCTTTAGAAAAGGCCATCAAGCAACCCGTGATCTCACCTCTCCCCCCTTGGGACCATGAGCTAAGACCAAGGCATACTTGCTGCCACAAAAACACTGTTTTTGCCTCTTCATGGAATTGCTAGTGTTAGATTTTTAGCTACAAAAGTTGATACCAGTTGTGCTTGCATATTTAGATATATTCTTGCTTGGTTTTCATAGTTGTTTTACATGATTTTCTACCAATAAACTTCTATCCATCATGATTTCTAGTATTTAGGTCAAATTAGGTCCAAATAGCTAGATCTTTGGGTTTCCTAGTCTTCGTTTGATCAATTTTGGAAAATAACATGCAGAACACCTATGAAACCTCCCTCCCTACCCTTCCTCCATCAATACAGCCTGCTCCATCCCCTAACTCAGATTCTTGCCTTTCATTTGCCACATTTTCTCACTTTGCCCTAATTTCTACATTCTTGTGCATCATTGCTCCCTCCATCCTCGAACAAATCCAATCACCTTAATCACTCCTTAGCCTCAGTCACTAGGTCCTAGGCCCCTTAACATCCTTATCCAACCTCCATTTCCACTTTCCCGTCATTTTTCCACCATCAACCCTCCAAAACCCTCTTTTGGATCTTCCTGTAGAACATTCTGTAGAACCCCTGCAGACTTCCTGTAGAAGATCATGTGAGTATTTTTTCGAGATATGATCACTGTGAAACTCTCTGGAAGGGTGATAGGGACCCCTTAGGCCCTATTTTAACCATCCCAACCTCCTGCAATTACCTACCCCATTTCCTTTCACCAATCAACCTCTGCTTAGTCAAAAATAGTTAAAGCACATGCATAATCATTCTACAAGATTACTCAAAAATACAAAATGATGTTCCTTTTCAGATTTTGCTTCAGAAGTACCTTAGTCACTTGCAATTTACCTTTTCAAGAGTCAATGGCATCCATTTCTACAACTTTCATCCCTTTTCTTGCACCAGTAGGGTTAGTCGGTAAAACTAGGGTTTGCTAGGGTTTGCATTTCCTTTCAGCTTTCAGCTTCGTTCTGCAAGTAGATTAGCCTCCTTCGAGTTAGCTTTCATCCATCATAGTTAAAAGATTCTTCTAAGAGCTCATAGAAGTTGGCTTAAGCTCCTAGCGGACTTGTGCCAGTTGATCCAGTGACAGCTGTGGCAAGAGCTAGTACTTGTGCATATAGCACCATCGCTTCCAAGTTTGGTACAAACTATCAGGTTGATAAAAGTAAAGAAGGGAGTCCCAGGAGTTGCAACATTATTTTTGCAATACTGGAGCCCACCAAAGTTATGTCTTGTTAAAAATTAGTATTAGTTTGGGGAAAAAATTAAAGGCCAAACTATAGGCCCAAACCCAAAATATTTAAGTATTAAATATCATGCAAGTTGGGAGAGGATCCACCGTTAGATAGGTAGATCAATCACAACCAATGTGCAGAGTTGCACACTGATTAACATAGTTAAAGATCATGAAATTCTTAGATCCATCCACCATGCTCTAGACAGATCAACAACAAGATGGTAGGAAATATGATCAAGGTTTAACCAATCCCATTTGACCAATAGACTGATGATACATGGAAACCGATTAATGGATAGTGACAAGGTCCTATTAATATTCGATACATGGCATAGTGCATACATGGCAAGATGACATAAGCCTACCGATGTGGTGCTACCTAAGGTTGTCACATGGTAAGCGAATATGGAATTTTGAGTTATCCAATAGGCATAATATTGGACGACACATGGCCCGATCAAGGCATGACATGTGCGCACTATGACATCAACATAAGAATGACCAATGGGCCTTCGGTCACAGTCATATGGCAGGATCATATGGGTTAAGAAGCTTTGAGTCTCTTCGTCCAACATTAAACTTGGTCATATGGTGAATACCATTGGTGAAAAACAATTGTTTTAAATCCTTGAACCATGGGCCTATGATCTGTTGTCCCCCATTGCATGGGTCCACCAAACATCTATATATAAAACCCTACGGATTTTATAATAGAATGATCGAAAAGGTGAATAACTCACACTATTGTGATTTCATGCAATCAAGTTCAGAGACTTATATTGTTTGGGTTCACAAAAAAAAATTGTTCTTTATGAATCTCAAGTGCTACCCTCAAATCCTATTACTCCGAAAGATCGAAACTTGTTGTCCTGGTTTTGTTAACTGGTTGGCTGAATACTATGCTTTTTCCTTCATTCTGATTAAGGTTGGTTGAATTCTGGAATGACATATTGGTGTAGCACATTTGTGCCAGTCCTATAGTATAGGGCATGACATTGTTACCACAATAATGGAGTTTAGTGACCAAGTTTGTTGCCACTATGGATAGGGTCGAGGATGAAGTTGAGGCTATTACATTGTTACTATTGGAATGAAGTTCCATGATCAATCTCATTTCTATTGTGGATGAGGTTGAGGATGAAGCCAAGGCCACTACATTATTGATATTGTAATGAATTTTTGTGAAAAGGTTTGTTTTCATTGTGGATGAGGCCAAGGACAAGGCCGAGGCCATTGCATTGTTACCACTTGAGTATTGTAACCAAGTTTATTTCCATCGTTGAAGAACCTGAGGAAGAGTCCAAAGCCATACATTGTTTCCACAATGGATGAATTCAATGTCGTATACTATCACCACCATGTCCTTAAGAGAAGATAACATTAAGCATAGTGAATATAGTATAACCACATGGACCCATAGAGTTCTAAAGAGTCAACATGGCATTCATTGAATATGGTGAATCCAATATAATCAAATGAATATCACCCAGTATGCCAAGGCACACCAAGAGTGCAACTGGTAATTCATTGCAATAATATGTGGGTGGTCAAAAGTTTCAGCTGCAGCACAAATAGGTTAGTTTAGTTTTTTACTATATTCACCCATTCTGTAGCACTGTTAGCAATTTTTAGTGTCTAGGGCAAGAATCCAGTAGTCATTTTATAGAACTGATGTCGATTTTCTATCATTTTGTAGAACACCCTGAAATGATGATTATGTCGAACATTTAATTTAATATATGGCTTGTTATAGTTTTTGTGGTTTTTCGAGTCATTATTTATCTAAATTGAAAATGACAAGATGTTTGGAAATCAAGACTCAGAGATAGAAGCAATTAGATAGGATTGATAATTTTGGCTCATGACAAATGCCCAGAATCTATTGTGTATGTTTGGAAGGTCTATGAACATATTGTAGGTATCTTAGACACATGAAGATAACAAGTTTTCAGAAAACGTTTGAATTATCATATTACAATTTTGGTTGGAGTAGTGTTTTGAGGAAGCAGTATGAAGACCCACAACAAAGATTAATAATGGTCACAGTTAAGACATTGGTTGCAGTTTGTGTAAAATTTTCATAGACAATGATTAGTGCAATTGTTGGATTTTATGGCCAATGATTGTTGCAATAGTAGGTTGTATGGTAAGTATCAGTTTGTATTGCAGTTCAAGACTTTATGTATGACTCAATGATATGATCCGATTTGAAAATATGATGAAATAGAGGTCTACAATGAACAAAAGGAAAGAGGTTGAAGCCTTAATGAGGTTGGATCCTAAAGTAGCTTGGGACTTACTCATTTTCTAAGGTTGGAGCCTCAATCAAGTTGGAGCCTACTAAATCTAGAGGTTGGAGCTTCAATCAAGTTGTAACCTACAGTGAGCAACCTTTTACATCTTTGGGGTTAGAGGCTCGGTCAGGTTGTTGCCTACCACAAGTGGTAGCTTCCATATTTTGGGAGTAATTGACTCCCATGAGGTGGGGCATGCAAATTGATGTAAATAAATTGAAAAATTGGTAGAAAAGGATTCAGTGGTTTTCTCCCATTTGGGTTTCCACCTAAAGAAAATTGTCTCCATGTGATGTCTTGCATTCATGTCTTGTTGTTTTCTGTTGTCATGCTACTAATTTGAAGATGCATTGATATAATTAATGAAATAATGATTATGGTTCAGTACTATATGGATGAATGTTAATAATTATTGTTAAACTATGAAATTGACCTCACACTAATTCATTTCCCCCTCTCGGTGTGACGTTTGGGCCAACAAGTGGTTATAACGAAGGTTCCTTTAGGAAGAGCTAACTACTAGAACTTCAATCATCAATAAGAAATGGAAACAACCAGAGCATTGTGGAATCCCCCCATGCTTTATGGAACAAATGATGCATTTTGGAAGATAAGGATGGAGAAATATCTCATCTCCTTAGGAGTAGAATTTTGGGGAATTTTGAACACAAAATATAAAGTCCCCAATGCTACTCCAATAGATGTAGTAGAGAAGGCAGTTTTCACACATAATGTACAAGTGAAGCATGCTATCCTAAGAGGATTAGTGAAGTCAAAATTTGTCAAAGTGATGCAATACAAGTTATCACATGAGGTATGGAATAAACTTCAGAACTATTATGAAGGTGATAAGAAATTTAAAGAAGTATGATTACAAGCTCTTAGAGGACAATTTGAAAGTTTGAAGGTGGAATATGATGAGAGCATTGCTTCATATTTCCTTCATGTGGAAAACATAGCTAACTCCATTATAGGTCTTGGTGAAGCTGTCCCTAATAGTTATGTAGTTTTAAAATTCTTGAGATCACTTCTATCAAGATTCAACCCTAAATTCTTTGCCCTTGAAGAATTAATAAAAGATAAAAATATGCAGTGGATCAACTCCATGGAAATCTTTCTACATATAATTTGAGAATCAAAAAATATAATTCAAGGGTCAAGGAAGAAGCTTTCAAGGCGAAAAAAGAATAAATTATAAGAAAAAGGGCAAATAAGACTCTAATTTTGATGAAGAAGAAACAAAGTTTGATCAAAAACTCAAGAGAGGAACCAACAAATTCAAGGGTAAGCTTCCATTCAAATGTTTTGAATGTGGAGTAATTGGTTGCTATGCATCTAATTATTTGTATGCTAAGTTGAATTAAAGTGATGATGAATCCAAATTCAAACCCAAATTTCAAAATAAGAAGTAAATACATAAGACAAAGAACTTTTTCTCAAAGGAACAAAGGGATAGTGAAATTAGTGCAAGCATGGCTGATGAAGAAAGAAAGAAAATATTATTCAGCTGAGGTTGAAGAACTCGAAGCAGAAGTGGATCTTGAAGGGGAAATTATAACACTTAGGAAAATAGTCTAAATGAATACAATATTGTTTCCCTCAAATTTGACCTAGAAGAAGCAAAAAGAATATAAGGATGCCTATATAAATAGTTGAACGAGAAAGAAAAAAAAGTGTGAAATATTGGAAGAGGAAGTTGTCCTCTTAAGAGAAAAATTGTAGCAGCTTAGTTAAAAGTTCAACAAAAGCATTAATTCTCTAGATCATATTCTTCGCATGCATAGGTCTCCACTTATTGAGATAGGCCTTGGCTATTAAGAAGTTGAGGCATCAAAAAATAATGGCCCCCCCCGGCTCATCAAGTCTAAAGAAGATTGATCAAACTTTTATAAAATCAAGTAATAGCTCATAGGAATATCCAAATCAAGTAGTACATCAATTCATTTAGGTTCATTTCAATGATGGTCAAGGAAATTCCAAAAGGAATCAAAATGCAAAAAATCAGTAGAAAGGGTCCACAAGTAACATTAATGTAGGAAAAACAATGAATATTTTTAATCACAAAGCATCCATTGGGATTAATGGAACATGTTTCAACGATAAATAGATAAATATGGCTCATGCTCAGGTTGGACAGTAAGGAACCATGACTACTCCAAAAGGCATCCTCAGAAGATTGAGATCTCCTTCCTTCCCCAGGTATGAAATGAAGTTTCTTGGTTATTGTTGCTCATGTACTAAGTTTAGACATAAAGTGAAAGATTGTTGCACCAATGGTATGGTCATATACAGAGGATAAGATTAGATACCTAGAAGAAGATATGCCTACCAAATCAAAATAATGCATCAGCCACATCCGCAAGTGTTGAAGACCAATGTTGAATGTCACATATGTCATAATGAGGGCCATATAGCATGAAATTACAAACTTAGCCTTGTATGGTATGATAAGGGAAGATTTCCTATCAATGTTGGAAGATGGAGAAGAGGTTAAGGAGGACCTCCGTTAGGTTTTATTTCTTTGATATAATCTTTTGGATAAAGACTCTTCAAGATCATAAATTTCTAAATCAAAACTTGAAGAAGCAGTTATGAAGGAAGTATCCAGATGATGTTTTGATGGTGATATCTCACTTGTAAAAAGAATGCATGACCTCAGGGAGAGTACAAGAACATCTCAGGGAGAGAATAGGAACAATCATAAGTAAGCAATAGAAGCATATTATTAGGGGGAACCTATAGTGGAAGCATGGTCGTAGGGGGAGACTGTAAGTTAGAAAGACAAGAGAATGGTTTATGACAGGTCCACAAGATCATCAAGGAGTAGGTACTCATACAGGTTCATCTACATGTTAGCTTTTTGCAGATATATGTGACTGTTTTCCATTCATTTCAAAAGGGGAGAGATTGCATAAATTGATTTTACTAGGAAATATGGGAGGAGTTGCACTTATTTTTATAGTGGGGAGAGATTGTACCACATTTCTTGGAGCCCTTGATTTTCTTTAACATCGAATGATCATCAATATCTAAGGGTGCTGACATCAATAAAAAGGGGGAGATTGTTGCAGATAGTGTTGTCATTGACGAAAAAAGGATGTCATTTCTGTCAAAGAGGATGTATGGACAACAGAATCAATACCATCCTTTATGATCAAAGAGAAATAAGTCACTTTGTGGAGTAGTATGATAGCTTGAACTTTCACAAGGTATCATTACATGACGATGTGGGTGCTTGAGTTTATTTGAGTTTTTGATGGAGCTAATATGTTAAAATGTTGTTACAAATAGTATAGTTGTGCAATTCTCTTCAATGCCTTTCCAACAATATATTCTACTAAAAAAAATCCTCTTTGATGAGAAGTTATTGCCTATTGAAAATCTATATTAGTACGGGGAAAAAATGAAAGGCTAGACTATATGGACAAATCCAAAATATTTAACTATTAAAGATCATGCAAGTTGGGAGTGGATCCATATTTGAAAAATTAGATCAATGACTATGAGATCATAGAGTCACACACTAGTTATCCTATTTAAATATCATGCAAGTCTCAGATCAATCCATTGTGTTCTCAATAGATCAATGACGAAATGGTAGGAAAGATGATTAAGTTTTAAACAGTCCCACAGGAACAATTTATTGACGACATGTGGAAGAAAATAAATGGATACTGAAACAGGCCTATTAATGTTCGACACATAGCACAATGCATACATTTTAGGATGACATCAACTCGCCAATGTGGAGCCACCAAAGGTTGCCACATGGCAGGAAAATATGGAATTTTGAGTTGTCCAATAGGCTCAAAATTAGATGACATGTAGCCCTCTCAAGGAATGCCACATGGACACTATGATTTCATAATGATGTCAGCAAAAGAATGACCATTGACCCTACAATCACGATCATATGGGATAAGGAGCAGCGAGCCTCTGTGTCTAACATTAAACTTGTCCATATCATGAATATTATTAGTGCAAAATATTTGGTTTAACTCCTTAAATCACAGAGGTTTGGTCGAACCTCCCTCATATCTCGTTTACCAAAACTATATATATATATATATATAATATAAATATATATCTACTACCCAATATATATCTACTACCCAATGGATGTTTGAATAGAACAAACGAAAATGTGAATAAATCCCATTGTTATGTTTTTTTGTGGCCATGTTCAGAGACTTATATTGTTCTAGTTCACAGTGAAGTTTTTTATTCACTTTGAATCTTAAGAGTTACCCTCGAATCCTACTAGTCCGATAGAGTGAAAATTATTGATATGGTTTTGTTGACTAGTTGGTTGTATATATTTTTGCCATCATTTTGACTAAGGTTGGTCGAGTTCTAGAATGGCATATTGATGTAGTGCATTTGCACCAGTCCTATAGTCAAGGCCATTACATTGTTACCAATCTAATGAAGTTATATAACTGAGTTTGTTGCCATTGTGGACAAGGTCGAGGATAAAGTCAAGGTTATTACATTGTTACTACTATAATGAAGTTTTTTTATCAAGTTCATTACCACTGTTGATGAGGCCAAGTGCGAATCCAGGGCCATTGCATTGTTGCTACTAGAACGAAGTTTTGTGACCGAGTTCATTGCCACTATGGACAAGGTTGAGGCCATCGCATTGTTGCCACCATAACGAAGTATTGTAACTAAGACTATTTCCATTATAAACGAGCCAAAGGATGAGGCTGAAGCCATAAATTATTGTCATCATGGATGAAGGTGAGGCCATATATTATTACCATTGTGGTCCCTAAGAGATGAAAAGCCTAAGCACAACAAGTATGGTATAACCACATGGACACATAGAGGTATGAAGAGTCAATGGGGAATTCATTGAATATAGTGACTCCATTATAATTAGATGAGGATCACCGAGTATGCCAATGCAGACCAAGAGTGTAGTTGGTAAGTCGTTGGAATAATATGTGGGTGGTCGTAAGTTCGACTTGCGACACAAATATGTTAGTTTATTTTTTTAATATATTTTCCCATTCTATAGCATTGTTAGCAACTCTTGATGTACTACAGTAGAATCTGATGGTCATTTTGTAGAAAGAATGCTACTTTTCTATCAATTTATAGGAATGCACCCTGAAACTGTGATGATGTCAAATAATTAATTAACTATATCGGTTGTTATACATTTTGTGGGTTTTTGGAGTCATTTTTTATCCAAATTGAAACTAGAAGATGTTGGGAAATTAGGACTCATAGACGAATGCACCTAGATAGGTTTGATAGTATTTTATCTCATGATTGATGACTAAAAGCTATTATGTATGTTTGGAAGGTATATGATAATATTATAGGTATGTTAGATACATAAAGATAATAGGTTTAGTGAAAATGTTTTAATGATCAGATTACAGTTTTGGTTGGAGTAGAGTTTTTGGACAAAAATATGAAAAATCGTAACAAAGATTGACAGCGATCATAGTTGAGACAATGGTTGCAGGTTGTCTGACAAGAGCATGGAAAAATATTATTGTAGTTGTTAGATTTTTTGGAAAATGATTGTTGCAGTAGTAGGTTGTATGGTCAATTTGGGTGTGTATTGTAGTTTATAACTTCATGTCTGAGTTAGTCATATTCTATGATTGTGGATCCAGATTGAAAATGTGATGAAATAGAGGCCCACAAGGAAGAAAATGGAGGTTGAAGGATCAATCAAGTTGGAGCCTAGAGAATGTTGAAGCCTACTCATTTGTCGAGGTTAGAACCTTTAATCTTGTTGGATCTTAAAGCATGTTGGAGCCTACTCAATCTATAGGTTGAAGCCTCAATCACATTGTAGTCCATAGTGAGAAGTATATTGCATCTTCAAGGTTTGAGCCTCAATCAAGTTATAGCCTACCACAAGTGATAGCTTGCATATCTTTGGGGTAGTTGACTCCTAGAAGTTCGGAACTACAAATTGATGTAAAATAATTGAAAACTAAGAAGAAGAATATTTGGCAGTTTTCTCCCATTCAGGTTTCCACCTTAAAATTTGTGTCTCCTTGTGACGTGATGCTCTATTTCGTTGTTGTTTTCTCTTGTTGTGCAACTAATATGATGACGCATTGATATAATTGATGACATAATACTTATGGTTCACTACTATATGGATGAATGTTGATAAAGATTGCTAAATTGTGAAATTGACCTCACACTAATTCACTCCCCCTCTTAGTGTGACTTTTGGGCCGACATGGATTGTGGCTCATATGTTTTCTCATGAATGTTTGCATTTTCATTCCATGCATTACACTAGTCATTAGTTGTGAACTAATTTGAAATTAGTTTCTAGTGTTATTTTACTATTGCATGTCTTGGATGGATTTAGCTAACTAACTCCTCTTGAGATGTACTTGGTCTTATTGTTGTATTGTTACATTATTGCATCATGCACTTCAAGTTCATCATTTTTGGGCTGATTTGTTCTCACACTTCCAATATTTCACACTCACCTCACATTAACATCTCTTCATTCAATACCCAAGAGAAAAGAAACAAATATGGTGGAAATCGACCCACATATTAGATGTGACTCCTATCCCAAACTGTGTGAGGCTTAATTGGGACATCATACTAGGGACATCCCCTTACAATTGATAGTGCATTTCTCCCCATCAACAATGTTGGCTCTAGAAGGAGGGTTAGGTGACAAAATAACCATGTCGACTCCATGTCTTAAATTTTTATTTTAAAATGGCTTATTCCCAAATCCCTATTTGAAGTTGTGTTTATGGAAAATTAGGTCTTGGAACTCCTATTGAGATAGTTGAACTCTTGTCAACAAATAATTTTAATGGTGAAGGTGAGATTTCTGCATTTGAACATATCTATCAATTTATTGAAAGTTGTATCTCTAATGGCGTATGTCATGAAATTTTCATATGCATAATTTTCACTGTCACCTTTGAAGGTCTCATCAGATGATGGTGTGAAACATTGCCTCCCACATCTATCCTTTCATTGGAAAATTTCATTGATGACATTCAATCTTATTTTGGAGAATTTAGTTTTGAGGCATTGTGTAAAGTGATTGATGAGCTTATAATGAAACGAATGAATCCTTGAAATATTTTTCAAATGTATTTCACAATATTTGTTGTAGATTTCCTTTGAAAGACGTGGATTTAGATTATTTGAAGGAATGGCCTCAAAGGTTAGTTTCCCTCTCCATGGAACACTATGACTCTGAATCAAATATTGATCATCAATTACATGAATATTTTAATGATCCACATGTTCCAAATATGCCAAATATTATGCTTACCATGCCAAAATTTGTCTCTTTTCCAAGTGTGATTCAAGAAAATTCTCAGGCCTCAAAGGAGGAAATTTTCACATCTCTCATGTTCTTTCATCTTCATCACCCAATGAAATGAATTTTTTCAGAAACTAATGAAATCTTGGTTATCAATGGATCAGGTAATGAAGAAATCATAAATGAATAGGAGAAAATTCGTCTTATTTTAGAAACTAAGATAAATTCCTCAAAAGCGTGATAGGCTAAAATTGGTGAATTATCTCCTCATTATCTTGTTGATGGGATTTAAGTTGATCCCATTGAAATTGTATTAGAGACCATTTCTAAATCTTCATGAATTTCTCTTATCTTTATCTCCTTGCAGTGACCAAGGCATTGTCTTAGATTAAAATGATGTTATGTAACTAGATCACAAAATAGAAGAAAAAATATATCGAAGACTTCAAAATAACCCTCTTCTAGGGGGAAACCTCGTTTTACATCACATAAATGAAAAATTATTGGATGATTCAAATGAAAATACCTCCTTGGTATATATAGGAGTCTAAGAGGTCACAATACAATCAGATCCTACATAACAATAACAATGTAAAGGCACAACAATAACAATAGGTGGCTACACTAACAATAACAATAAGGGGGCTACACTAGTATTATAGGGACCTAACATGCTCCTCTCCTTCAAAAAAAGTGTTTTCATCAATGCTTGAGTAGCTCTAGATGCTTTTGTATACAATTTTCATCATCCCATGTGGAAACTTCAATAGGTAAGTTCTTCCACTTAATTAGAGACTCTAAAATCGATCAATTTCGTAGATGCCAAGTTATTTTTTTTGTGACTGCTTCAGGCTCCAATGTGATTTTTCTGTCCTCGTCAAGTTATAGAAATATTGTTTGAACTAGGAACTTGTCATCGATAAACTTATTTAAGCATAAAACATGGAAAATTGGATGTACTCAGCAAGATACAAGCATCTATAATTTGTATGCCATAGTACCAATCTTTTGCAACACCTTGTAAGGACCATAGTACTTGGGTGATAATTTATTATCCTTCTTGACTTGCTTGAGGGACATTTTTGTGTATGGTTGTAGCCATAAAAATACCTAGTCACCTACGTCAAAACTTCTTATTGGGCATGGAATCCCCCCCACAACATGTTTTGGGGCTCAAAGCCCAAGTTTTGAGTAATATTATTGTAAATCTCCGTGAATTACAGGCGCGAAATGTATGATAGAGTCATAGGGTTGTCTGCCCTAAGTTTTGAATGTAATGTCGGCCTACCCATGGTCCGCGGACCATGGGATTGTTTAAATAGAGCGAAGCTCTAAGTGTAAAAGTTAGTTAAGTGAAGTTTAAGGAGAAAGGAAGAGCAAAGCATAGAGAAAGTTTCTAAGTGTGTCTTGGGGCGTAGTAGTAGAAAGAGGCTTTGCAGCTGAGTGCATAGAGGCCTAGTAGAGTTTGCAGCTGAGTGTGCGGACCCCTGCAGCTGAGTGCACAGGGCATAATAGATTCTATAACCGAAGAGAAAAAATAATAAAGAGAAGTTTTATCTGAATTACGTGTATCTGTCTTGGGTTATTATCTATTGGATATGAATTGCAATTATACTGTTTATTTATTGTGTGCACTTGTATGAATTGTGAATTTGTTAAGTATAACTGAAAGCATACAAATAAGCTAAGTTAATCAAATCATACAGGATTACTAGTAAGGACTTGGGTAATAACATTGTTCCTCCCCCAAGTAGGGCTGCACGAAGGCAGCATCTCAGGCTGCAAGGTACGGGTAAGTGCACGTAGCGACATGCACGTAGGGTCGAATTGCAGACCACTTGAAACCATCAAAAATCTCTAGGGTGCAGAAAACTTGTTCTAGCACCCTCCCATACTACTTCGAGTGAGACCTTCGTCAGCGTTCGAAAGGACTTTTGTTGAAAGGGCCAGTAGTACTAGGATTTGTTTGGCTAAGTCACCTCTGAACCTAGGTCATGCCCTAACAAGCCAACAAATGGTTTCATTGCCGGGACCGAGATCTACATGAGGGATGTCTAATGTCGTTTCGCTGGAATCTGATGAAGAAATAAATTTAAGGGTGGTTGGATAGAAAGATTCACGAGTTTGCGGCATAGGAAAATAGGAATCCATGAGTATCAAAGGAACAGTGGTTGGAGCACTACTTATATACGTAAATCCACAAAATTTTCTTTGCATACTTCCCCTTTGAATTGTACGAGTGGATCGTGAAGCTAGCAGAGAGTCAAGGAAGGTGTAGGCTCAACAAACCGATTGTGTGGACTACAGAATTGGTGCACAGAATAGAAGTATCAGAAGATAAGGTCATACGCATTGTGGACCATTGGCTTGATCGAATTATAGGAGGGTTTATCACCAAGTTCATGGAAGATACAACCATCAACTACAGTGAGGTAGAATGATGCTTCCTCATGGGACCGCGAGGTAAGTACATTAAATCGTTGAACACATGGATTAAAATGTTGTTGTGTGAAAAGAAGGTTATGCGAATAAATTAATGTTTGCGACTACGCAAAATGGGAGGATCTATAGAAATGAAGGTAGCACAGAGATAGAAAATAGTCCCTTGATTTCGCCGTGGTGGGAAACTAAAGAAGAGCTCGCGAAAGTTTATCCGAGAAGCGCGATCAGTTTGATCAGGTGGCGAATTCTATGCATACCACCTCCACCTACACCACCACCACTCTCACCACTGTCACCTCCATCTCCACCCACACCACCTCCGCCACCACCACAGTTCAATATGGCGAGTGCGATAAAATTTCCGGTATTGAGAGGAGTAGGGAATGAAGATCCGAACCAATTTTCGTTCGTGGTAAAGGTCGTATGGGAAGCACAAGGAGTTTTGGATGATAATATAAAGAAGGCAACGTTGGTAAGAGCATTGCAAGATCGCGCACTAACATGGTACATTAAGCATTCCAATGACCATCCAAACGTGGGGATTGCAGATATCTAAGTTGTGCTTAACAGAGAATTTAGCAGGCCAAAGTCAGAGACACAATCGATTATCGGGTTTAAGGAAATCATGATGCTTCTAGGCGAGACCCCATGGGATCTGGATCAGAGACTGAAGAGTATGATTCACAAAGCCAACATGACCTCGACAAATGGACAACACCACACATGGTTTTTAGTGTCACTAACGCCGCATTTGAGGACGGCGCTGTTGCAACAGAAGTTATCCACTCAGGCCGAGGCTTTGGAGATTGCAATGAGACTGCACGAGACTCCAATACAAGATCCTAGCCTGGGAGTTCAACAAATCCACACGCAACTGCAAAATTTGTGTCTAGAAATGTAGAGTTTGAAACAAGACAGGACAACTCACCCAGAAGCGCACAATTACCCTACACTGTTAGTGAGGCTGCATGATAAAGGGACACTCCAGCCTACCCCAACTCAAAATTTTCAAATGATGAGGTCTGAGCCGCATGAAGAGGACCTGAATGTAAACATAGTGCTCCGAAGTGGTATCACAATAGGAGATGAAAAAGGTAAGTAGCCTGAAGAAAGTGCGTGGGTTCGCAAGGCTGCTACAAAGGAACCTGAATTTGATTTGGAGCACATGAAAGAGACATTCATGGAAGCTAAGAAGAGCTTCATAGAGGCCTCCACTTCAAGTAGTAAGGATCAACTAGAATTGGGGATGGATCCTTCAATGCTCACTACCTTTCTGGAGACATGCATGAAACTGTTGCACGACAGCAAAGTGGTGAAGGGACTACAGGAACTTATCACTAGGTGCACTGGCTCGGGAGAACCGCGCGTGGTTTAGAAAATTGGAAAGCATGCATTGTGAACAGGAAGGGAAATGAGATTGACTGCGCAAATTGTGGAATATGAAATGGATCAAGTAATTCTAGATCTAGGATTGGATGCAAATGTGCTACCAAAGTAGACATGGGAGCGTATGGGTAGGTCTATGTTGCAATGGTCCCCTATTCAATTGCGAATCGTGAACCAGCAGAAGATCCTACTGGCGGGAAGATTACAGGAAATAACGGTAGACATCGAAGGTGCGAGCGCGCTTGCAAATTTCGAGGTGATATAGATTGTAGATGAGAACAATCCCTATCCCACACTACTAGGAACAGATTGGGCCACTGATATGAATGGAGTCATAAATATGAAGAAGCGCAAAATGATTTTTGAGAAAAATTCACTGCGCATAGTGGTACCTTTAGACCCTGCAAAAGGATCGCACTACACAAAGCCAATGCGTGATGATGAAAGTGATGACGAGCTAGACTATATCTATAAGATAACCACTTGGGAACAAGATTGGGTGAATCCAACATCAGATGGCAGAATTTCATGGGAGTGCGAAAGCTCCTACACATTAGATTCAGATGAGGAAACAGAACAATGGCAGAACCAGTTACACGAGGTAACCACACTCAATTGCAACATGATGGTAAGATCATTGCATTGCATGACAACTGAGGAAAGAAATCTACCTATGTATGATAGGTTAACAGTGGTGGATGAATTCCTGGACGAGTTTGAAAGCGAAGTGCCAGAACAGCAGCGGTTCGATGCTCAAAAATGGGCACTGCACGCTACGCCTGCAAGGTGGTGGGGTACACACCAGCAAAGTTGTAGGGACTGGCGCGAATGCCGAAATATGATGTGCTTACGATTTGGGAAGCCTCAGAGGAGGATTGAAGCCAAGAAGAATGGATGAAACAGCCTGTGCACCCACCTTTCCAGATGGGTACAGGCGTATGATACGCAACCTACACGAACACACATCGTTGTCACGATAGGAAACAGGAACAAAAACCAAAAGTAGGCAGGACAAGTCTGCAAATGGCGAAGTATGATACAACCTAGCATGCCAAAAATCATACACAGGGAAGCCTTTGAAAAGGTGTGTGAAGTGTTGAACAGTGTCCACCATGTGAGACACACCGACTGGGACCTGCGCATACCAATGTTTGTATGGGCCTATAGGATTGTGTGAAAAACTTTGACCGCGCAAGCATGTCCGAAACTGAAATATGAAGCAGAGTACGTAGTTCCCATGGAGCATATGAAGCCAAGTCTGTGCATAACAACACCCATAGATATGATGGTCTATGCAGACCAGAATGAAGAAATCACAGCTACACGAAACAGAACACATAAGACTTGAGGAAGAAATCTGACGGGGAAACTTTAGACTTCACGAACTTGAAAAAGACCAGGTACGGCTAAGGGAGAAAAGAACTTTAATGGATGTAGAGGTCAAGAAGCTGGAAAATGAAATAAAGGAAGAATTTCTCATCGAAAAACTGAGGATGGCAAGGTAAGGTGCATACGATCATACTAACGAGTTGGAGGACTATTGCTGTGGGCTGGTTAGTCTGCTGCCGTGGCTAGGACCGTATATCGCCGAACAAGGTAGCACATTGCTAATAGGAGAGTGCGTGATGCCGATCATCACAGTGGAAGATGGGGATTCTCCGCGAACCATGTTGAAGGACGAGATGGAGCCCCACAAAGGTGGTATGACCACCTGACTAGCCATAGGAAGAATAGTCTTAGTGCTCCAGGCAGTTGAAAGGGAGCGTAGGACTATAAAACATTCTACCTGGGAGCTCTGTGATATTGGAGATACGCGCAGAATCATAATGTAACAAGGTTCATGATCACGCATGGAGGGCTGCGGAGCCACGCAAGTTGGCTGGGAAGTGACTGTTTGTGTCACTATACATGATGGGATGTTCAATTTAAGGCCAAATGGAGAGGGCGATGGGCAATTAAGACTCGAGTTATGGGCAAGATTTGGGAAAATCTGCCGCCAAGAATGCATTAATGGCCTGAAATTGGGGGGAACGGTCGAATTTGAATTTGGAAGGCACTATAAAACTCACAAGACTAGCCAGCGAACAACACTTGGTCATTTGAGAATTGAGCGCTTGAGCAGAGCATAGAGTGTTGAGAACCAAGTGATAATTGAGCCCCTAAATTCGCGAGAGATAGAATACAACCCAGAGAGGATGATGGCCACTAAGGATGGGTTAGGAATTGAGGAGGTAACTATCGGCGAGGCCGTGCAGACCCACATGGTGGAGGATGCTCCAGAAGGCATTGAGGTGGTAACATAAATCCCCAAATCACCATGAACACCAAGGCCCAAGAAGGATAAATAGGTAATGGGGCCAGTACGCATGTCCCCAAGGAATCTGCGGCACAAACTATCCATTGAGGAGAAGGGGAAGGCAGTCACAATAGAAACAGTCGAGGAAGAAGAAGAGTTGCAGGCCCTGATTGCTGCAACAGAGGAAGAAGAAGACATGGAGGAGGATGTCTAACCATTGCGCTCTGCAATAAAACTGCCAACATATGTCCCTCTACGAAAAGTGAAAACCAAAGTGCCAAAGAATCTGGACAAATCAAAAAGCTCACTCCAGACCCCGCTCCTCCCCGACGACATTGTATTTGAGGGTGTTAGGTTCTTATACCAATAGGAGTCATAATTTTGAATGTCTGAGATTAAACCTACAATATGTACATACCTTTGCTTTCTGAAAATGTTTTCCATATTCAAAAATTAAAAAATGTAAAGAGGCTATGTCCTAAAACAATAATCAAAGGTCAAAAAGAACAAAAAGGTCAAAAAAGATGAAAAATATGGACCCCAAGAAAAGAAAAAATACCATGAAAGTGAGCAAGCCAAAATGCCACTACTATTTACCTATTGTACACAATAAGTTGTTGTGTGCAGTTTGTAATATTTGCCACAATCCATGATAGTCAAAATGTTTAAACTTGGCTATTTCATGTTCCAATTTCATGTTAATAGTTAGAGAATAATATCTGACCAAACTGTTTAATCTTGGCAAATCATTAGATATGTAGAGTAAATAAAAGGAGCTCAACTGTTTAATCTAATCCCTTGGATGTAATAAGGTTAGATTTAGTTAGTTTACTATTGTAAAGAGAAAGAAAAATGTTTAATAAGGGTTTGCTAGCTCAAATGCACCCTAATAAAGAGAAGTAAAAATGGTAGGATGAGTAGATGGGTAAGTAGAAGAAAGGTTGCAGAAGTATGATGATTGATTAGACAAAAGCATATTTATTATTCTCATCATAAAAGTTCCAAATGTGAATGGGCACTCAAGCATGTAGATGGATATCAAAGTCAATTAATTAACTTCCCTCATTCATTTCACCTTTTACTTAACTAATTTCCCACAATAAAGTTCAAAGTACTTAAAAACCCTAAATCAATGAGGCTCAGAGAATTTCTCTGACTTTTGGAGGGACCGGACCCTCAGCTCACGACTTATAGGCAATAAGTACTAAAACACCCTCATAAAAATTCATTCCCCCCTTCAGTCCGTTCATTTTACCTAATAATGCTCTTTTCCTAAGGTTAAATTACTTTTACCTAGGAAAAGTATTTATTCCCCCACATAAATCATTTTCATATTAAAAACCCACAAAAATACTATATCCTAAGTTTTTATGTTATTGCCAGAAAAGCATTAAAACATGAAATATCATATACTTAGGGTATTATGCTCCTTTCCGCTCATTTTATTAATTACTAATTTATTTATTAAATCCAAAACAAAAACCCTTTTCCCATATATATTTAACTCCCACAATATCAACTAGCCATGTACCCTAGTTTAAAATATAAACTATGATTTTCTACCCAAGCCTCGACAAACCCACTAACTAATCGATCCGCGATTAAGTTAGTCAAAAACCCAATTAAACCCTCCACTAATGACCCCGACGCCTTAACGCCACCTTAATCTCTCATTAACTAAAAACTGCAGCACTTAATCACCTATTGAGCCCCCCCACTACCCTCCGTGCAACTCCACTGCCCAACCACTACATGATCACTCCCCTCCACATCTGATAGCCCTCATCCATTTCATATGGGCCCAACGTCTGAATAATACCCACCCGAAAAGAGTTGTTTTCCAGCGGGCCCCCGACGCTACATATCGTTCAACGTATGGAATCAGGTGGCCTCCCCCCAATACCATTGAGCGCCCAAAAGTGGTGTGATGAAAACCACTTACCGCCCACCCAATACATGCCAAAATAGCTACTATTCACCCCACTACATGACAAACGACAATTTTTCACCCGTACCCCCAAAAATTTACTTTCATGCATAAAGCAAAAAAAGCCCCAAATCAATTACTTTTATCCTTTTTTCAACTGTAAACCTCCATGCACGCACCTGCGAACATCGAAGCTATCAACCTATGTCCAATTGCACCCTAAAGACACCACAGAGCACCCAGTTTGCTTTCCATCCTACTTAGAACCTTTTCTACTGTTCGCAGTTGCCAGTTTCCCTGTTCAGAGCAAGTTCTCCTTAATTCCAAGTATTTAAGCCATAATTCACTAGAAAATCTTGTCAATTTCATAACCAGTTACTGAGTTTTCTTAGTTAAGGTAAAAAATTAATTAAAGAAACTCTAGCAGCTCAAACCTACTCTGTACTGAAACACCATTGCCCTCAAAGAATGAAAAACACCTCCCCCATTCTCCAATCCACAAGAACTGAGAATGGCTACCCCAATTGCCATGGATGTGAGACGTATTTCCACTCTGCATCTAGACCTAGACAATCTCTCCTTGGCTGACAAGGATTTCCAGATAAAGGACACCTCTGTCCATGAATCCCCTCTCAAACTATACTTCCGATACAGAGACCAATACCTAAACCACGCTGATAAAATTGGTTTTTGGGAGTCCAATTTACCCAAGTACCGATTCCCTGAAGTTCACATTTTCCCAAAAATTGTCCATTACTACCATGCAAACTATATCCCCAGTCAAAGAGTAGTGATGTCCCCTAACTAGACCATATTTTTCACCATCACTGCTGAAAAAATAAATGAGATGATGCAACTTCAACCAGGGCAAAACTTGACTCCTCTCTCCATTGGAGACCTGTTGGACTTATTTTCCAAGCTCAGCCCTGCAAGATTGGCCCAAATAATCCAAACCTTCATTGTAGAAGAAAAGTATATCCCCAAAGAACCTCCTCCATATGTGTATACCATATTTTCCCCATTTGGCCAAGACATTGTAGCAATGATATCCAGTGTCCTAGGTTATACCACGAGTGAGTATATAGATGAGATCATCTTGGCTTTCATGTCCATATACACTCCATGACAGCCTCCTATTGTTATTTATGATTATGCCAAGTTTATAGCCGATAGGATGCATGACCAGTTCCTTAGGATGAGTAATGAGTGAGTCTTCAAGTACTCCTCTGTTTTGTATCACCTCTTTCTATACTACCAAGCTGATAAGTTCCTATTTACTCTCTAGAAGCTTGACACAAAAGGTCACCCTAGATCAGTAATTTTCTGGACTCCATTGATCCTTAAATATGACTCCCCATATTGATATACAGACTTCATAGACTTATTTGTACATCCCATTGTGAGAATGATGATAGGCAACCCTCCTCCAAGAATCAGTTCAGATATAAGGAGGATCTTGCAACTCTCAAAACAATCCAAAGTGGGTGATTGGTACTTGTACCAAAACCACACTGAGATCAGGATTTATGGTTGTGAGATGGCCCCATACAAACTACCTAAATACCTCCCAATGATGTTATTTTCTCTGGAGTACTACAAGCAGATAATAAATTCAGATGAGGTACACTTTGTCAAACCCAAAAAGAAGGCCCAACTCAGGATCAAATACCAATTAGGCCCCTTTATTTATAATAACCGAGAAGCTAGAAAGGAGGCAGACCTAATCCTTCAAAGATTAAATCTAAAACAAAGCTTTATATGGAGATATGATCCCTTGGATTTCATCTACAACAGAAGACAGAAAAACAAGATGGCTCCCTATATTCATCGCCGCATCCCTCAAATAGAAAAGTATGCCAACCAATTGGAATGGGTGGAAAAAAATTTAGAGGACAGGGATAGTACTGAAGTTGTTGTGGAAAACACATTAATTGATCTAGAGAAAAATCTTGATGGGGGTTCTTTCCTGTAGGTGCCAGGAGAATCACAAGTGCAAGAAGAATCATAGGTAAAAGAAGGGTCAGAAGCACTAGACCTATCAGCGCAACCAGAGAAAACAGACATACCAAAGGCCACCATGAGTACCCCCCAGTCTTACAGACTCCTCTAAATGAGGAGAAAAGCCTCAAGAGAAACAGGGAAGGGGCCACTCCTTCATAAAAACCAACATCACAATCCTATGCAGAG
The DNA here is from genome assembly GCA_000404065.3 of Pinus taeda. Lineage (NCBI taxonomy): Eukaryota > Viridiplantae > Streptophyta > Pinopsida > Pinales > Pinaceae > Pinus > Pinus taeda. Next base: position 107,391 of record APFE031210723.1, on the reverse strand, counting down.
ACAAGTCGGGCTAAGAGGCAAAGAGTGAATCCTATCTCTGAATAGGAATATACAGAGGAGACAGCCAAAGTTACAAGCATAGAAAGAGATGCGAGTAGGCTTGCCACTCCATCTGGGGGCACTCTAGAACCTTCCACATCACACACTCAGATGTTGGAAAGGCAGGAAAGTGTTGAAGTATCCTCTTTCAGAATGCTAATAGATAAACACCAAGACATTAAGTAGAGATACAAAGAAATAAAGGCTATAAATGAGAGGCTGAAAGCCCAAACTTATGCACAGTATCTAAAATGGACCCCTACCAATCAATGAAGGCTTATGTCAGCCTATGATGTCAAAGAGGGGAAGATGCAAATGAGCTTCATCAAGCTAACCACTCAACAGCCAAAGACAACAACATATTTTAAAAGAGTAGATTTTTAAGTACTGGCAAGGGACATTCATCCCATTGACCAGACTGAGCTGCATAAGAAAACAGGTGAAATGATTTATTCTACATTGATAGGGAAAGCCATAGTATCCCACCAATTGCAGAACTCTTTAAAGAATATGTCAGCTCAGTTTCAGTTGGAGAAGGCCTCCTCACAGGCCAAAGATACAAGAATCAAGTCCTTAGAGGACTTAGTGATAGGATTAGGACATGATACCAAGGTTGTGAAAGCAACAAAGAAGCTAATTAAAAAGAAGAATGATGACATTGATGCATTGAAGAAGCAGCTCAAAATTCCCCAACTGCATCACCCTCAAAAAAAGGAAGTCCTAGAAGCACAAAAAGGACATGAAGAGCTTATGGACCTAGTCCTAAAGCTAAATGATCAGCTTAAAGAAACAGAGAAGGAGTTGGAAACTTCGATTCAGTCCAAGCAAAGTGACCTGGCCACAACTTCCACAACTGCCATCCCCATAGTGACAACAATAGTTCCTTCCACAATGGCAGCATCCTTGGCACCTACAGCTCCACCTGCCACAGCACTGCCAATTACAACTGAGTCCGCTACAGAACCAGCTACTTCAACTGAAAAACAACAGAACTGGTAAAAGTTATGGATGAGATTTCCATCCAAGCTACAGAGCTCAAAAGATTAAAGGAGAAAGTGGAGAGCTTAGAAATTGATTGTAAACTTGCCCAAATTTAGTAAAGAGAAGAGACACAGAAGGCCCTAAGGATGGGTGAGAAAATCAAAGTCCTAGAGAAAGATTTGACACTGCAGAAGCCACTAGGACAGACTAAAGAGATGCTTTGGGCCAATATCACTAACTCTCTCAATGATATTTGGCCATCAATCCAAGTTATATTTGAGCAAATTGAATTGGTGAAGGTAGCCACTGAGGCTATCCAGAAAGTAAGGGAAGAATTAGGAGACCAACCTGAGGATGAAAATCGACTCATCCACCTCCTGAACAATAAGAACAGATATGAGCTCCATGAGCTTGGTGTAGAGGATAGGACTAAAGCCATCCTAGAGATTAAAAAGGTTCTTTCCAAAAGAAACCTCATGCTCAACTTAGAATAAAAATTCCATAACATGAAGGCAGCCATTGACAAATTCATGGCTAAATTTCAAATTTTAAGGGACGAAGGACTTCCCAATCCTATGGTCATCCATGACAAACTCATGACCCAATTGGACTATAGTGATAGACTCAGGAAGTTAGCCAAGGAACAAACCAGCTCTTTAGGCATTAAAGCTTTGCTCACTAGCAAATTATCATATGATACATTGGAAAACCTATTTTTCCTAGAACATGAGGTGAAACATTTGTTTCTCACAAAGCCCAATTTCTCAAAATACACAGAGGCAGACGAAATTTATAGAAGAATGTTAAAGGTGAGATTGCTTGAGGTAGAATGGTGGGAAAAAAATGACAGATTTACTATGAAAAAGTTTTACATCGGAAAGTTACCACAGTAAATCTGAAGGGAGCTAGGTGAAACAGGTGAAAGACAGATAAGCAGGGTCAAAGAGTAATAGAGTCAAAGAGTATCAGTGAAAGATAAAAGTAAAGAAGATTCTAGCGTGAAAATGCCACAACTATAAGTCAGCTTAAAGGGCTCAAAACTCAACAGAAACAGCCAACAATGCCACAATAAAAGGGAAAGCAAGAAGCAATTTCACATTTGTCTCTATCTTCATGCATGAAGATATTTTATTCCCTAGATTAAATCTCAAATTGTTATGAGATATTTTGTAATTATTTTTTGTATAAATACTTGACATTTCGAAGTATGTAGTGTGGATTCCATGATATTTCTATAGACTTTTTCTCTCAAATCAAAATTCTATTGTATCAATGACTAGATTGGCTTGCTGGATGAAGGAATAAAGATCATATATTTTATACGATTCTTGTGTAAAGAGAAATACAAATAAGTATTTTCTCATGTTTATTGTTGTTTTCTCTTATGTTTCTTCATAATCTTGTTTGTTTCTCTAAAATCTAAATGTATAGCAAGGAATGATATTTCAGAAATTGCTTGAATGCACTGTGTCTTGACTGTTTTACATTCTGAATGTTTTCTCCTAAACTATCTTAGCTAAGGAATTCTTAACTGCTCCTTAGCTTCTGTAGTTTCTCCTCTGATATATAACAAAGGATTCTTAATTTCCCTTTGTTCATGATCACCCTCTGTTCTTCATTTTGATCCCAGTCCAAGGATTTTTAAGTGCCCTTTCACCCTGGTTAGAATCATTTCATCCATCAAACCTGAATATTTGACTTTTGCTTTACTAACCTACCCTGTGAACATTCCCTTTAATGATCTGGTCTAGTTATGCTATCCTTTTATTGACTCCATAGCCAAATGGCTTGAAGACCTAGCTCTATCCATCTTCTCTAAGAATTCCACCACCCAACCTTCAATTCAAAACAAAACCCCATGAACACTAAGAACTAACCTAAAATCCCACATAAACAAAGCTAAATTATAAAGAGAGAGCCCTCTCTGGACTTAGGTTGGCTAGAACCTAAGTCTAAAATGTTGGTTTGTGGTTACCTTGGATGATTCCTTCTGTTGATAACTTCTAGGGAAAACTTCTGAGTGATAACATAGTGGCGACCATACTGGGGACTCAAATCCTCAGTCTTAATAAACCTTTGAGAAAATTTCAAATCTTTATTTTGAGCCTCTTGAGGGGTTTATTAGAAGTTATTTACAAAATTTCATAAAAAGAAAGTAATTAGAAAAGCTTGAAACTCTGGCTTCAAGGAGAACTCACTATACTAGGGCCAATCCAGATCCAAACCTTACCCTAGTAGTGGATAATCCCAACCTGATTTCAAGAAGATCCAAAAGACAAGAGAATTCAGCCAGTCCAACACCTTCAATCAAAGTATATTCATGCCCTGATGAGTGGTTTTTTTTAGAAGACCTCCCCTTTGATGAGTCATTTGAACTTTCCCTATTTAGAACTAGGTCTGAAAGTGCACTTGATGACATAGTTCTAGATCCAGATTTTATTGCAGACCTTGAATTCCGAAAGGCAAACCAGTCAATTGATGAGTATATTCTAAATTCCCCTCAGTCATCCTTTACTACTGCTAAGATCCCTGAGATTTCTGAACCAGTGTCAACTAGCCTTACTTCACCATTATTCCCTTCCACCTCTAAATTCCATTCTTCACCTCCATTTATACCTTCACTTCCCTACCGACCTATTATTACCCATCAATCACCTATTACTCCTAGTTCTCCATCAAGTACTATATCATCTCGTGGTAGCCCAACCACACTTCTTAACCCTGCCCAACTTGGAGCCATGGCAAATAGATATGCTCCTCTTATGTTACTTGCCCCACTTGGCGACATGGCACAATATTACCAAAACAAAATTGTCCAATTTGATGGCATAGGACCTTATACAACACAACATCACGTAAACAAAATGACAAACTACTTTGAATTACATGAAATTGATATTGGAGATGTTCAAATGAGACTTTTTGCTCAAACTCTATCTAGTGATGTTAGGAAATGGTTTAGAGCTTTACCTGCTAATAGCATAGATAGTTTAGATATATTTTATCAACAATTTTTAAATAGATGGGAAAAGAAAAAGAACCCTCTGCAGATCCTTTTAGAATACGAAAACATCAGAAGAGGACCAAATGAAATAGTCTAGGATTACTGTACCAGATTTAACAATATATACAATGCAATACCAGTCAATCTTAAGACCCCACCTGACTTAGATCTGATAAAGTTTCTTGATGGGTTTGATACTGATATGGCATTCCAACTCAGAGAGAGAAATCCTCCAACTTTGGAAGACATGCAGAGTGTAGCAGTTAGTGTAGAAGCCAACTTGCTAGCAAAAAGAGCTAGGGTTAGGAATGAAAGGAGAGGACCTACCAAAGATGAAGCCTCACCCTCTAACCTTAAAATAGATGTTCTAACCAAGTGTATGGAAAAATGGATGGATAGGATAGAAAAAACTGAGAGGAAGCCTCAATGGAATAATCAACAGGCACCTCCAGTGAGAAATCCAAACTTTAGAAAGAATTAGAATCAAAATACTGGATAGAACGGACCTGACCAGAACATTAGGCCCCCCTTTCAAGAAAAATATGCCAAAACATCCCATTCAGATGACCCTGAACAAGACACAAAAATTAACTTGATGGGATTAGATGATGAGGAAACTGTCTTCTTGACCCAAGATGAGCAGGAATTGCATATGTTGCAGCAATTGCAGACCCAATCCGGAGAATCATTTGATTATAAGAAAGGGTATGATTCTGCCATTTTTGAAGTTCACAAACAATACAATTTAAGGAGTAAAAAGAATTATGACACTCCTGACTAGGCCAAGAAAACAGTGCCAAATCAACCCAAGAAGATCAAAGCAACTCCAGTTACTAAAACTCTTCAAATTCTCCCTAAACCGAATCAAAACCCTCCTAGTCCCACCATTGTAGATATAATACATGACCAACCCCCTAATTATCAAACATCCACCTCAATATCCTCCAAGGAGACAGTGGAGAAATCTCCAGACACCATATTAGAAAATCCATAGAAAAAGACCTCAAATGCATAAAAAGAAGAGAAACCTACTCCAATTCCTGCTATGAAAATTCCAAGCACTAAAACAGAGAAAGCCCCTTTGCCTTTCAATTTGGGAGTAGAGGTGGCTAAACTAACAATTTTAGTTCCCTTAACAGAGCTGATTAAAAGTGAAACCTATAAGTCTCAAATAAACAAAACCTTAAACTTTGTTGAGAATGAAGACTCTGTCAACTTGTTTTATGATCAGCTTGAGCTTATATTTGGTCCTGATGTTAATGGCAAACCATTAGAAGGAGAGATACCACCCTTTTATATTAGCCTTAGCATTCATGATAAAATCCTTCACAATGCAATGTTAGATTCAGGAGCTTCACGCAATTTGATGCCTAAATTAGTTACGGAAAAATTAAACTTGGAAATTACTAGGACTTATTTTCAACGGACTCAAGTAAAGTAAAATGTCTAGGGTTAATCAAAGACGTGTGTGTTTCCTTAGTACAATATCCTGCTAAGACCATTCTCATGGATATAGTAGTCGCTGACATCCCACCTAAATATGGCATGCTATTGTCTAGATCATGGGGGGCTAAACTCCAAGGGTAGTTACAACTTGACATGTCATATGCCACAATCTCAGTCTTTGGACAACCTAAAAAGTTGTATAAAGAGACCCTAATGAAATTTGTGGTGAGTAGTCGGGATAGACCTAAAAAGTTTCCTATCTACTCCCTGCATTCTGACATTGATTCTTTTATTTTGTATAATGTTGAACAAACACAACAAACCACTTCAAACAGTATTATTTCAAAACCAAAAGAAGTTGTAGTTACAACTAAAAAAGAAACTGTCCAAACTCAAGAGATTTCCAATAAACAAGATAATTAAAATGCAACAAATGAGGAAAATTTTATTCTCCCTAACAGTGAAAATTATGAACATGAGATATTGTTGCACCTTGAATTTGATGGATCAGTGAATAAGTTAGGAGCAAGAGTAGGAGTGTGGATTTATAATTTGGAGAATGACCACTCAGAGGGCCATGCCTACAGACTGAGTTTTAAATGCACTAACAACATGGCTCAGTATGAAGCACTTCTTTTAGGTCTTAAATTAGTTAGGAAGCTATGAGCTATAAGAGTTTCTATCATGGGAGACTCTGAATTAGTGATAAAACATATTAAAGCTGTATATATGACCAAAGACCCTAGATTAAGTTGTTATAGAGGAACCATTATAGAAATATTAAACACTTTCCTAGAAACCAAAGTTGTTGTAATTCCTAGGAAGCATAATATGCAGGCTCATAGTTTAGCAATATTTGCCAGCACTTGTAAGTTACCATTTCAACCTAACCATCAGTACACCGTTGAGGTCAGGCACAGACCTACTATCCCAGATAACTTGAAAAACTGGAAAGTATTTGCTAATGACCAAAAGATAAACAATTTTTTAACCTTAGAGGAAGAATTTGTAAATAGTAATATAGACACTGACATAACGTTAGATCCTGATTTTAAAGATGAAATAGAAGATGAAAAGATAGATAGATTCCATCCTACTAAATTTACAAAATTTGATGTACAAAACCTAAAGCAAGTTGAAATTGATGAGATAATCAATGAAGACTCTAAAATCATTAAGCTCAAAGACAACTTTTTGCCCAAAGGATTAACCCCTTTAGAAGACTTGTTTGATTCAAATGATGTCCCTAGAAAACCAAAGATGGAACCCTTAAAATCTGATATAGAGGAGTGTAATATAGGCACTAAGGAGAATCCAAAATTGATCAAACTTTCAAAGTCCTTACCTCCTACTGAAAAAGTAAAATACCTTGAACTATTAAAGGAATTCCAAGATGTCTTTGCTTGGAGTTATGAGGACCTCAAGTCCTATGATACCAGCATCATACAACACACTATCCCCATAAAAGAAAACTAGAAACATTTCAGGCAGAAGCTTAGGAGGATCAATCCTATCCTATTGCCTTCCATTGAAAAGGAAATTAGAAGGATGTATGAAGCCAAGATAATAGCACCAATTATATTCTATGATTGGGTTTCAAATTTGGTGCCAACTAGGAAGAAAACTAGTCAGATCAGACTTTGGGTTGATCTCAGGAATCTTAATAAAGTTTCACTCAAAGACAATTACCCTCTCCCTAAAATGGATCATATCCTACAAAGGGTAGTAGGGTCAACCAGAATCTCATTATTGGATGGGTTTTCTGGTTACAATCAGATTTTAGTTCACCCAGATGACCAGGTTAAAACTGTGTTTACTACTTCTTGGGGCACATTCATGTATGTGAAGATGCCTTTTGGATTAAAGAATGCAGGGGCCACTTTCCAAAGAGCCATGGACATAGCTTTTGCTAAGGAAATTCATGACTTCCTAGTAATATATTTAGATGACATCATTGTATTCTCAAAATCTGATAAACAACACTTAGATCAACTACGACAGGTTTTCATCAAATGTAGGAAGTATGGAATTTCTTTGAATCCCAAAAAATATTTATTTGGGTTAGAAGAGGGAAATTTATTAGGCCATTTAATCTCTAAAGATGGTATCTGAATAGATCCTGCAATAATTCAAGCCATCTTATAGATACAACACCCTAGGAGCATTAGCGAATTACAAGCCTTTTTAGGGAAAATTAACTTTCTTAGGAGATTTATTTCTAACTTAGTAGAATTAATTAGGTCATTAAACAGTATGTTGAAAAAAGATTCGACCATAAAATGGACCATTGAGGCTAAGAAATCCTTTGAAGATAGTTTTGATCAGTCCAAATTTTGATAGAGATTTCATTATATTTTCCTTTGCCTCAGAACACACAATTGCTGCAATTCTACTGCAAAAGAATGATGAGGGCTATGAACAACCTATTGAATTTTTTAGCAAAGCCCTGAGAGATGCTCCTTTAAAATACAATATAATGGAAAAGCAAGCCTTTGCTTTGGTCAAAGCTATCAAAGATTTTAGAGTTTACATTTTATATTCTCATATAATAGCCTATGTACCCAATTCAATAGTCAAGGATATCCCTAGATGGAAAGTGACGGAAATGGAATGCTACTATATTAGAATATGACCTAGAAATCAAACCTACAAAGTTAATCAAAGGCCAAGGTTTAGCCAAGCTCATGGCTGAATCGAACTATCAGGCCTTAGATATAAATTTTACTGCAGAAATGGATAATGGAGAGGAGATGGCAACTCCACCAATTAGCCAGGCCTTTATTGAATCACCATGGTATGCTGACATGATATATGTTTTACAAAATCTACAAGCTCCTCCTGAATTATCTAGAACCAAAAAGAATATTTTTAAAAATTAAATCTTTAAAATTTTGCATAATTGACAAAGCTTTGTTTTGGAGGAATCATGAAGGTATCCTTCTTAACTGTTTATTGAAAGAATAATCTAACAAGGTGTTACAAGAGTTTCATGCAGGTGACTGTGGAGGACATCTTTACTGGAAAACCACTGCTGACAAGATTCTTAGAGCCGGTTTCTATTGGCCTACTTTGTTTTCTGATGTAAATAAGTTTGTAACTTCATGTCATAAATGTCAAATTTTTGAAGGAAATAAAAAGCTTTAACCCCTGCCCTTAAAACCATTCTCTGCTGAAGCACCTTTTCAACAATGGGGTCTTGACTTCATTGGTGAAATCCACCCACCTTCCTCTGCTCAACACAAATGGATCCTCACAGTTATAGATTATTTTACCAAATAGATAGAAGCCATACCATCAAGGCAAGCCACTAACACTGTTATTATAACCTTCCTTGAGGCCAACATCTTATCAAGATTCGAGTGCTCAACCAAAATCATCACTGATAATGTAACAGCTTTCAAATCTAGGAGAATGATTGATTTATGTAATAAGTATCATATAACCCTGGGCTACTCCACAGCTTATTACCCTCAAGGAAATGGACTAGTAGAGTCCTCAAACAAAATTCGGGTAAATATCATCAAAACATTGCTAGAGGATAACAAGAAAACATGGAACAAGAAGCTAGTAAATGCCTTGTGGGCACACAGGCTAACCATAAAGAAATCCATTGGTACTAGTCCTTATCAATTAGTTTATGGAATGGAAGTTGTTTTCCCATCTTCCTTGGGAACACAAGTGATGAAGCTACTCCAAGAGTTGCATGTTGAACCAAATGACATCCAAAGAAGAATCAACCAAACAATTCACTTACAACAAAACAGGGAAGAAGTGTACATCGGATCTCAAGTTGTGCAGGAAAGGATCAAGAAGACTTTTGATAAAAGGATTAAGGTAGAAGATTTTTACCTAGGGGACAAAGTTCTAAAATGGGATTCAAGGAGAGAAGATAAAGTTAAACATGGGAAATTTGATTTCCTATGGAAAGGCCCATATATCATTTATGCTTTTAGAGGTAATAATGCTTTCTTCCTCAGAGAAATGGATGGCACAGAAGTAGAAGGAGGACTAGTGAATGGTCGAATGCTCAAACACTATATTGAACCTAGTTACTGATTTCACTGATCATCTGTACATACTTTATTTTTCAAAAGTCTAGAGTTGAGTGGATAGTGATTTTTGAAGTTGAAGCCCGAAGAGAAGGCCCTAAGCTTCAAAAAGGTTTACTATCATAAATAGGAATAATGAAAAAACATGAAAAGGAAAAGTTACAAGGTAACATCACAACAATTCAGAAGGCTATTGGTCTACAAAGTTCTTGATATTTCACCAGGAAATGCCATCCCCAAGTGGATCCACTGTTAAGTTCCTATACCAATAGGAGTCATACTTTTGAATGTTTGAGATTAAACCTGCAATATGTACATACCTTTGCTTTCTGCAAATGTTTTCCATATTCAAAAAATAAAAAAATGTAAAGAGGGTATGTCCTAAAAGAATAATCAAAGGAGAAAAAGAACAAAAAGGTCAAAAAATATGAAAAATATGAACCCCAACAAAAGAAAAAAGACCATGAAACTGAGCAAGCCAAAATGCCACTACTATTTACCTATTGTGCATAATAATTTATTGTGTGCAGTTTGTAATCTTTGCCACAATCCATGATAGTCAAAATATTTAAACTTGGATATTTCATATTTCAATTTCATGTTGATAGTTAGAGAATAAAATCTGACCAAACTATTTAATCTTGGTAGATCATTAGATAGGTAGAGTAAATAAAAGGAGCTCAATTGTTTAATCTCAGCCCTTGGATGTAATAAGGTTAGATTTAGTTAGTTTATTATTGTAAAAGAGAAAGAAAAATGTTTGATAAGGTTTTGCTAACTCAAATGCACCCTAATAAAGAGAAGTAAAATGGTAGGATGAGTAGTTGGGTAAGTAGAAGAAAGGTTGCAGAAGTATGATGATTGATTAGACAAAAGTATATTTATTATTCTCATCAAAAAAGTTCCAAATGTGAATGGGCACTCAAGCATGCAGATGGATATCACAGTCAATTAATTAACTTCCCTCATTAATTTCACCTTTTACTTAACTAATTTCCCACAATAAATTTCAGAGTACTTAAAAACCCTAAGTCAATGAGGATCAGAGCATTTCTCTGTCTTTTGGAGGGACCGGACCCTCGACTCACTACTTATAAGTAATAAATACTAAAACCCCCTCATAAAAATTCATTCCCCCCTTTAGTCCATTCATTTTCCCTAATAATACTCTTTTCCTGAGGTTAAATTACTTTTACCTAGGAAAGGTATTTATTCCCCAACATAAATCATTTTCATATTAAAAACCCACAAAAACACTATATCCTAATTTTTTATGTTATTACCAGAAAAGCATTAAAACATGAAATATCATATACTTAGGGTATTGTGCTCCTTTCCGCTCATTTTATTAATTACTAATTTATTTATTAAATCCCAAACAAAAACCCTTTTCCCATATATATTTAACTCCCGCAATATTAACTAGCCCTATGCCCTAGTTTAAAATATAAACTATGATTTTCTACCCAAGCATTGACAAACCCACTAACTAATTGATCTGCAATTAAGTTAGTCAAAAACCCAATTAAACCCTCTGCTAATGACCCTAACGCCTTAACCCCGCCTTAATCTCTCATTAACTAAAAACTGTCGCATGTGATCACCCGTCGAGCCCCCCCACTACACTCCATGCAACTCCACTACCCGATCACCACACAATCACTTCCCTCCAAGGTCAATTCGGTT
>APFE031210723.1:70870-94194 GCA_000404065.3 Pinus taeda | reverse complement strand
GTCAAGCTCTTTCATCGAGTTTCGATCATGACAGGAATCGAGGAAGAAGCCCCGACTAACTCCGTGCTAGCAGCCGCGGTAATATGGGGGGGGCAAGTGTTATTCAGAATGACTGGGCATAAAGGGCACGTAGGCAGTGAAAAGGGTGGAAAGTGAAAGGTTGCCAAAAAATTGGCAGGGTGCTTTCTTGACGCATTTAGCTTGAGTGACATAGGGGAGAGTGGAATTTCATGTGGAGGGATCAAATCGTAAGATATACGAAGGAATGCCAATCGCGAAGGCAAATCTCTAGGTCCCCACTAACATTGGGGTGCGAAAGCATGGGGAGAAAATAGGATCAGATACCCTGGTAGCCCATGCCGTAAGCGATGAGTGTTTGTCCTTGGTCTGCTTGCCTACTAGGTAGGATTAGGATTACAAGAGGCTTGAATAACGGGTGCCCTCATCCATTTCGGACGGGCTCGACGTTTGAACAATACCCTCCCAAAAAGAGCTCTTTTCCACCGGGCCCCCGATGCTACGTGTCATTCAATGTATGGAATCGGTGGCCTCCCCCTAATATCACCTTGCACCCAAAAGTAGTGTGATGGAAACCACTTACCACCCACCCGCTACACACCAAAATAGCTACTGTTCACCCCACTACACAACAAACAACCATTGTTAACCCATACCTGCCAAAATTGACTTTCGCGCATAAAGCCAAAAAATCCTCAAATCAGTTGTTTTTATCATTTTTTTCAATTGTAAACCTCCATGCATGCACCTGCGAACATCGAAGTTGTCAACCTATGTCCAATTGCACCCTAAATACGCCATAGAGCACCCAGTTTGCTTTCCAGCCTTAGAACCTTTTCAAATGTTTGCGGTGGCCAATTTCCCTGTTTAGAGCAAGTTCTTAATTCCAAGTATTTAAGCCATAATTCACTGGAAAATCATGTTCAGAACCAGTTACTAATCTTAGTTAAGGAAAAAACTTAATTAAAGAAAATCTATCATCTCAAACCTACTCTGTACTGAAACACCATTGCCCTAAAACACTGAAAAACACCTCCCCCATTCTCAATTCCACAAGAACTAAGAATGGCTGCCCCAATTTCCATGGATGTGAGACCTATTTCCACTCCTCTTCTGGACCTTGACCATCTCCCCCTAGCTAACAAGGATTTCCAGATAAAGGACACCTCTGTCCATGAATCCCCTCTCAAACTATACTGCCAATACAAAGACCAATACCTGAACCATGCTGATAAAATTGGTTTTTGGGAGTCCAATTTGCCCAAGTACCAATTCCTTGAAGTTCACATTTTCCCAAAAATTGTCCATTACTACCATGCAAACTATATCCCCAATCAAAGAGCAGTGATGTCCCCTAACCAGACCATACTTTCAACCATCATCATTGAATCAAATGAGATGCTGCAACTTCAACCAGGCAAAACTTGACTCCTCTCTCCATTGGAGACCTATTGGACTTATTTCCTAAGCTCAGCCCTGCAAGATTGACCCAAATAATCCAAACCTTCATTGTAGAAGAAATGTATACCCCAAAAGAACCTCCTCCATATGTGTATACCATATTTTCCCCATTTGGCCAAGACATTGTAGCAATGATATCCAGTGTCCTAGGTTATACCACCAATGAGTATATAGATGAGATCATCTTGGCTTTCATGTCTATATACACTCCAGGACAACGTCCTACTATTATTTATGATTATGCCAAGTTTATAGCCAATAGGATGCATGACCAGTTCCTCAGGATGAGTAATGAGCAAGTCTTCAAGTACTCCTCTGTTTTGTATCACCTCTTTCTATACTACCAAGCTGATAAGTTCCCATTTACTCTCTAGAACCTTGACTAATCTGAAAATGGGGCACTTAGGCTTCTTGTCTAACTTACAAGAACCTCTCCCACTTCCAAAGCTTAATTATTCCCAGTTCTTTATGATTAACCAATGCAGAATTAGGTATGTGCTTGAAAATAAGGTGTATGTTGATGTGTATTTTTGACTGTTTATGTGCTTTTAAAATTCTGTTATTTATGCTGATACAACATATATATAATAGTAAACAATGCAGCAATAAAACAACACATAAGACAGAATTTAATTAGGAGTTCACCCAAAACTCTTGGGCTATGTATCTGTGAGCTCTAGTCAACTCGACTAGGCTCTTCGGGATTATGGTATAAGTCCTTTTACAAGCTCTTGGCTCAACTCCATTGGTTTACACGGAACATAATGGGTTTAGACACCATCTTATCCCTAGCTCTGAAGCTCTCGGCTTTCTGGCTCTCGGCTCTCACTCTAGCTCTCGGCTCTGGCTCTGGCTCTTAGCTCTGGCTCTTAGCTTCGGCTCTAGCTCTTCAGCTATGGCTCTGGATCTGGCTCTTCAGCTCTGGCTTCTCTGAGCTCTCAGCAATCTGCTTGACCTCCAAGCTACTATCTCATCAACTTTCTGCTCTCTGGTTTTCCACTTGACCTCCAAGTGGCTCCCAGGCTTATTTAGCTACTATGTGCATTAGCCTTTTGCTCTCTCTACTCTCTTTCGCCTTAGCTTCCTACTTTGGCTTCGCTACCTTGTCAATTAGTTCTCTGGATTTCTTTGAGGCATTTTTTTGGCTTTTCGGCTACCTCAGCCATTCCTCTGTGATTCATTATCCCCCTATGGCTCTGCGGCTTCTCTACTCCCTTTCAATTAGACTGATCATCTAGATTTGCGGCTCCGTAGCTTCAAAATGCATCATTGCCTGTAAAAACACCTGCTGCAGCGTGGCATGATGATCAGGAGTGATTACAGAAGGCATCAGGGTCGTTTCATAGGAAAAAACCTGAAAAATGAGAAAATCCCATCACATAGAGAATGACTACAAAATAAACTATTGGGCATGATTTTCGGATGTGGAATCCCATTCAATCACCCCTAAATCCTTATCAGGTCTGCCATTAGGCAGTATATTGCATCGCATTAGTGTATTGGGAAAAATCCCAAATACATGGGAAAACGATGAAAAACCTGACAAAATTCATCCTATCGGACTTCAAAATATATCGCAATCGCCCCTAATATCACATCGAATCTGCCTTTGGCCACTATTGCAAGCCCTACTGTCGATCTACGAGATACCCGATCCAATGGTCCCTATGCGATTTTGGGTGGCTTAAGGGTATGGAGTTTACCTGCTCGAAAAGGTGGTTTTCCTCTCCTCCGCTAACCACGCGTCGTTCACTATATGGGATCAGGCAGAGCCGGCCCAATACCATTTACTGCTCAAGGCTTTCCCGAAATCCCACTTACAGAACTCAAATTTTATGAATCGCGCCTTTAATTCCCCTTCAGGTACGGCGTTATCACTTTGGGGGCTTTTTCCTTTGTATTTCGAATTTTATGTTGAAATATGCCAATACACAGAATATCCCTTTACGGCGGAACTCAAACATTATGAAGCTAGGTTTATAAAACCCATCAGGTCCAGTGATCACATGTGCATGTATTATCACCCCTTTTATCGCCACGATGCAACGTTGCGATGCGATATATCGCAATCTCTCGTCGCATAGCCCCAGGGGTGCGTCCCTTGTCTTATGCCATCGCCGATACCGATCCACCGATCAGCGATCGTAATGTCACATTAGCCTGGGTCCTTTCCTCATGTTATATGCACCAGCCTACCTCCGACCCAATATGTCAGGTATCGACAATCGAGGGTCTCTTCCCCTTTCTACTTAAGTCCACTCTTGGACCCTCTCCGATGCGATTTCCCTTTATAAGGGGTTTTTTCCCATTTTAGGGGACTTTGCCTCTTTTTCTAAAGAAAAAAGGGCATCTTGTTTCTGCCGATTCAAGTTATAGTAGATTTAGAATGAGACGATCTCTGCAATGGAGCTATTTCCAGGAACTTTCTTGGACTTTCATTTTCCTCTATGAGGAACACTTAGACTTAGGTGTCTATCCAAAATCCATTTTGGATCACGCCCCCCACTAAAAGAACTTTTGGTCTCCAAAAGACTCATATACTGATCTGAATAGTACCTGAGAGTAACAACACCCTCTTCTTTCAGCCTCCATACACTTGCCTTACATAGTGCCTCTGAACCAAAGCCTTTGACCACTTTCCTTCTTGGATATGTTGGTTCTCTTGGGAAGAACTGTCTTCCTCCTTGCCTTCCTGCAAAACTCCTGTTGAAATGGTCACAGAAGGTAATTTGAACTTCTTTGCCTTGATCGTTGATCCAAGGCAGCTCAAACAAATGTGAAGTACACCTTCTCCACAAAATTTTCATTTGTACCTGTTTGAAAAGCTGTCAACAACAACTATTAGCAACAACAGAAATACAGACAACAACTGGATGGACTAAACTCCCACTTCAACAAAAGAAATAGAATTCACATCTTTTGAACACCTCCATGTCTTACATCTGCATACAAATGATGGACTAGACAACAATCCCACAAAACATGCCTTTAAAACAAATGACCCTTCAAGTCAAGCATGTAGAAAAAGACCATTAGGACTCTTTTCAAAAGATGAAACACTTCATCATTATCTCCATCTTGGAGAACGAGTTAACTTCTCCCAAGTCAACATTTCATCACATGCATGTCAAAGAAATCAACCCTACAAGTTAATTACACATACATGTTCAAATACAAGCAAATCATCAGCATCCCTGTGTTCATGCATATCAAGCTCATGCATGCATTTCATCTTTCAACTTTCACTTAAGCACACTATACTTTTGAAGCTAAAATGAAATATAATGTTGCAGCAACAAAGTGAGTCTCCTACTCAACCTCTCAATTCACCTACTTGGTAAAAACCTGCGACTTTCATTCCATTAACAAAGAAATGCAAATAGATGAATCAATAGACATGCAATCTTAATTGGATAAGAACTCTAGCCATTCCTCACAAATCCCTTTCAAAGGTACTACCTTTGTCTGCACATCAACATCAACATGTGAATCACCCTAAAACACATCATTCA
Organism: Pinus taeda; assembly: GCA_000404065.3. NCBI lineage: Eukaryota > Viridiplantae > Streptophyta > Pinopsida > Pinales > Pinaceae > Pinus > Pinus taeda. The sequence goes on along the minus strand of APFE031210723.1, from coordinate 89,203 downwards.
TGGAATCTTCCTTTCCATTCCTGCCATCTTCTCTTTCCACTTTCTTCAGCTTTTGTGGAGGCATTGTTGGATTCAGAGTCCAACACCTTTCAGCAAGATGCCCTTGCTTATGGCAGTAAGTGCACTGCATGTGCATCCTCTTGACAGCATGAATTGCCTTGTCTAATGGACCTTTGGCTTCTTGCTTCCTTTCCTTCAAAAGTTCCTTGTATGTGGCCATTCTCTTCCAACATCTAGAAACATTATGGTTATCCAACCCACAAAAGGAACAGGCAATTATTTTCCCATATCTATGTGGAAATTTATCATGCTTTGCAAAATCAAAAGGAAGATGATTAGAACCAGATTTATACCTTTCTCTTTCACCTTTCTTTCCTTCTTGAGGAGGTGAAGCAAATGAAGAAGTGGCTCCCTTTGGAACACCATCAATATCTTCAAGGTTGTTAGAGTCTCCCCAACTCTCTGGTTTAAGTGTGTGCTTCTGAACATCTGCATCCTGCAAATGATGTTTCAAGCTATTGCATTCCTCTTGAATATAATCTTCACACCCTTGAGGTGGAAGACCTGCAATGCAACTCATTCTTGGAGTTGCTTTAATGGTCTTCATGGCAGCTTTAGAACTTTCTCCATAAGCTTGTCCATAGCCAAGACCCAAATACTTAGGCCTTTCCTCAATCATTATTGGCTCAACAATACCTTGTGCATGTCTACCCAAGTCTTTTCCTTCATAGCCCATCTTGGACATTAGCTTGGAACCTATGCTTTTGGTATGTTTTAAAATAACCAATATAAGCATTCTTATAAGAATTTGAAGACAAAATGGAATGGTTTACCTCTTCTTCAAGCTGATACTTGACCAAGGCTTCTTGGGCAACAAAGAGTTGTGACTCCAACTCATGCATCCTTTTCAGGTTCATATTTGCAATAGGAAGTTGCCTCTCCATTTCCTGCAATTTGTAGGAAAGCATTTGGTTCTCTTCCTTCATGCAATTCAACTGCTCTCTAAGTACACTACTCTTCCTTCCATCCTCATACATTTCTCTCACCATATTCATCATGGTGGCCAAATCTTCCTTCATGTCCTCATCAAATACTCTTGTGAAGAAAGAAGAATTTGAGGACTCACTTGTAGGAGTTGTCATTATACCAATGAAAAAAATAACTTCTAACATGTTTAATAAAGAGTTTATTAAACAACCTTTTGCAACAAACCTCTTGTGCTTCAAGAATTGCCTTGAGGTCCTTTGGGATAAGAAGAATGCCTTCAGCCCTTCTTCTTTCTTGTCCTTCCTGGACTGAGCTATAAAATAGCTTTCCCTTCACCTCTGAAAACTCAGAAAATAGTCAGTCTACAACAAGCATAAAATCAATCAGACAATCAATCCTTAACTGCCCAAACACCTTTCATACAAGCAATCTTTTCTCTATCAATCAAGCATCCTAATATAACCTTCTTTGAAGGTGGGGTTAATCAATCTCAATCTCTGATACCAATTGATTTGAAAATGGGGCACTTAGGCTTCTTGTCTAACTTACAAGAACCTCTCCCACTTCCAATCTTAATTATTCCCATGTCTTTATGATTAACCAATGCAGAATTAGATATGTGCTTGAAAATAAGGTGTATGCTGGTGTGTATTTTTGACTATTTATGTGCTTTTAATTTTTTTTATTTATGCTAATACAACATATATATAACAGTAAACAATGCAGTAATAAAACAACACATAAGACCGCAATTTAATTAGGACTTCACCCAAAACTCTTGGGCTACATCTCTGTGAGCTCTAGTCAACTCAACTAGGCTCTCTCGGATTATGGTATAAGTCCTTTTACAAGCTCTTGGCTCAACTCCATTAGTTTACACAGAACACAATGGGTTTAGACACCATCTTATCCTTGGCTCTGAAGCTCTCAACTTTCTAGTTGTTGACTCTGGCTCTAGCTCTCAGCTCTGGCTCTGGCTCTGGCTCTTGGCTCTGGCTCTTAGCTCTAGCTCTTAGCTCTGGCTCTGGCTCTTCGGCTCTGGCTCTGGCTCTGGCTCTTTGGCTCTGGCTTCTCTGAGCTCTCAGCAGCCCGCTTGACCTCCAAGTGACTGTCTCAGCAACTTTCTGCTCTCTGGTTTTCCACTTGACCTCCAAGTGGATCCCAAGCTTCCTCAACTACTCTGCGCATTAGCTTTTCGCTCTCTCTGCTCTCTTTCACCTTAGCTTCCTAATTTGGCTTTGCTACCTCATCAACTAGTTATTTGGCTTTCTTTGAGGCATTTTTTTGGCTTTTTAGCTACCTTAGCCGTTCCTCTGCGGCTCTACGGCTTCTCTGCTCCCTTTCAGTTAGCCTGGCCATCCAGCTCTACAGCTCTGTGGTTTCAAAATGCATCATTCCCTGTAAAAACGCCTACTGCAGCGTGGCATGATGATTAGGAGCGATTACAGAAGGAATCGAGGTTGTTTCATAGGCAAAAACCTAAAAAATGAGAAAATCCCATCACATAGAGAATGACTGCAAAATACACTACCAGGTGTGATTTTCGGACATGGAATCCCATTCAATTGCCCCTAAATCCCTATCGGGTCTGCCATTAGGCAGTATATCGCATCGCATTAGTATATTGGGCAAAAGCCCAAATACATGGGAAAACAATGAAAAACCTGACAAAATTCATCCTATCGGACTTCAAAATATATCGCAATCGCCCCTAATATCAAATCGGATCCACCTTTAGCTGCTATAGCAAGCCCCACTGTCGATCTATGGGATCCCCGATCCAAAGGTCCCTATGCGATTTCGGGTGGCTTAAGGGTACAGAGGTTACCCGCCTAAAAAGGCAGTTTTCCTCTCTCCTCCGCCAGCAATGTGTCGTTCACTGTATGGGATCGGGCAGAGCCGGCCCAATACCATTTACTGCTCAAGGCCCACGGAACTCAAATTTTATGAATTGTGCATTTAATTCCCCTTCGGATCCGGCTTTATAGCTTTGGGGGCTTTTTACTTTGTATTTCAGTTTTTATGCCGAAATGCACCAATACACAAAAAATCCCTTTACAACGAAACTCAAACATTTTGAAGCCGGGTTTATAAAACCCATCAGGTCGGGCAATCACATGTGCATGTATTATCGCCCCTTTTGTCACCGCGATGCGACATTGCAATGTGATATATCACAATCACTCATCGCATAGCCTTGGGGGTCTGCCCCTTGTCTTATGCCATCACTGATTACCGATCCGCCAATCGGCGATTGCAATGTCGCATCGGCCTGGGTCCTTTCCTCATGTTATATGCACCAGTCTACATCTGACCTGATATGTCAGGGATCAGCAATTGGGGGTCTCTTCCCCTTTCCGCTTAAGTCTGCTCTTGGACCCTCTCTGATGCGATTTCCCTTTATAAGGGTTTTTTTCCCAATTTAGGGGATTTTGCCTCTTTTTCTAAAGAATAAAGGGCATCTTCTTTCTGCGATAACTTCTGCATCCTAAGTCCATTTTTTCCCATTCAAGTTGCAGTAGATTCAGAATGAGATGATCTCTGCAATGGGGCTATTTCTAGGAACTTCCTTGGACTTTAATTTTCCTCTGTGAGGAACACTTAGACTTAGGAATCTATTCAAAATCCATTTTGAATCATTGACACAAAAGGTCACCCTAGATCATTAATTTTTTGGACTCCATTGATCCATAAATATGACTCCCCATATTCATATATAGACTTCATAGACTTATTTGTACATCCCATTGTGACAATGCTGATAGGAAACCCTCCTCCAAGAATCAGTTCAGATATAAGGAGGATCCTGCAACTCTCAAAACAATCCAAAGTGGGTGATTGGTACTTGTACCAAAACCACAATGAGATCAGGATTTATGGTTGTGAGTTGGCCCCATACAAACTACCTAAATACCTCCCAATGAGTTTATTTGCTCTGGAGTACTACAGGCAAATAATAAATTCAGATGAGGTACACTTTTTCAAAGCCAAAAAGAAGGCGTAGCTCAGGATCAAAGACCAATTAGATCCCTTTATTTGTATTAGCCGAGAAGCTGGAGAGGAGGCAAACCTAATCCTTCAAAGATTAAATATAAAATAGAGCTTCATATGGAGATATGATCCCTTGGATTTCATCTGCAACAGAAGACAGAAAAACAAGATGGCTCCCTATATTCATCACTGCATCCCTGAAATAGAAAAGTATGCCAACCAATTGGAATGGGTGGAAAACACTTTAGAGGACAGGGATAGTACTGAAGTTGCTGTGGAAAATACATTAATTGATCTAGAGAAATAGCTTGATGAGGGTTCTTTCCTGCAGGTGCCAAGAGAATCACAAGTGCAAGAAGAATCACAGGTACAAGAAGGATTAGAAGCACCAGACCTATCAAAGCAACCAGAGAAAACAGACAGACCAGAGGCCACCATGAGTACCCCCCCAGTCTTACAGACTCCTCTAAATGAGGAGAAACTCCTCAAGAGAAACAAGGAAGGGGCCACTCCTTCATAAAAACCAACTTCACAATCCTATGCAAAGACAAGCTAGGCTAAGAGGCAAAGAGTGAATCATGTCTCTGAACAGGAATATACAAAGGAGACAGCCAAAGTTACAATCATAGAAAGAGATGCGAGTAGTCTTTCCACTCCATCTGGAGGCACTCTAGAACCTTCCACATCCCACACTCAGATGTGGGAAAGGCACCAAAGTGTTGAGGTATCCTCTTTCAGAATGCCAGCAGATAAAGACCAAGAAATTAAGGAGAGATACAAAGAAATAAAGGCTATAAGAGGTTGAAAGCCCAAACTTATGCACAGTATCTAAAAATGACCCCTACCAATCAAACAAGGATTATGTCAGCCTATGATGTCAAAGAGGGGAAGATGCAAATGACCTTCATCAAGCTGACCACTCAGTAGCCCAGGACAACAACAAATTTTAAAAGAGTGGATTTTGAAGTACTAGAAAGGGACATTCATCCCATTAACCAGATTCAGCTGCATAAGAAAACATGCCAAATGATTTATTCTACATTGATAGGGAAAGCCATAGCTGCCCACCAATTACGGAACTCTTTAAAAAATATTTCAGCTTAGTTTCAGTTGGAGAAGGCCTCCTCAGAGGCCAAAGATACAAGAATCAAGTCCTTAGAGGACTTAGTGATAGGATTGGTACATGATCCCAAGGATGTGAAAGCAACAGAGAAGCTAATTAAAAATAAGAATGATGACATTGTTGCACTGAAGAAGCAGTTCAAAATTACCCAGCTGCATCACCCTCAAACAATGGAAGTCCTAGAAGCACACAAAGGACATGAAGAGTTTATAGACCTAGTCCTCAAGCTAAATGATCAGCTTAAAGAAACAGAGAAGAAGTTGGACACTTTGATTTAGTCCAAGCAAAGTGACCTGGCCACAACTTCCACAACTTCCATCCCCACAGTGACAACAACAGTTCCTTCCACAATGGCAGCATCCTTGGCACCTACAGCTCCACCTGCCACAACACTGCCAATTACAACTGAGTCCACTACAGCAGCAGGTACTTCAATTAAAAAAATAGAAAAATTGGTAAAAGCTATGGAGGAGATGTCCATCCAAGCTACAATTCTTAAAAGATTAAAGGAGAAAGTGGCAATCTTAGAAACTGATTGTAAACTTGGCCAAATTCAGCAAAGAGAAGAGACACAAAAGGCCCTAAGGATGGGTGAGAAAATCAAAGTCCTAGAGAAATATTTGACACTGCAGAAGCCAACAGGATAGACTAAAGAGATGCTCTGGGCCAATATCATTGACTCTATCAATGATATTTTTCCATCAATACAAGTTATATTTGAGTAAATTGAATTGGTGAAGGTAGCCACTGAGGCTATCCGGAAAGTAGGGGAAGAATTAGGAGACCAACTTGAGGATGCAAATCGACTCATCCACCTCATGAATAGTAAGAACAGATATGAGCTCCATGAACTTGGTGTAGAGGATAGGACTGAAGCCATCCTAGAGATTAAAAAGGTTCTTTCCAAAAGAAACCTCATGCTCAACTTAGAAGAAAAATGCCATAACATGCAGGTAGCCATTGACAGATTCATGGCTAAATTTCAAATTTTGAGGGACAAAGGACTTCCTAGTCCTATGGTCATCCATGACAAGCTCATGACCCAATTGGACTATAGTGATAGACTCAAGAAGTTAGCCAAGGAACAAGCCAGCTCTTCAGGCATTAAAGCTTTGCCCACTAGCAAAGTATTATATGATACATTGGAAAACCTGTTTTTCCAAGAACATGAAGTGAAACATTTGTTTCTCACCAAGCCCAATTTCGCAAAATACATAGAGGCAGACGAAATTTATAGAAGAATGTTAAAGGCGAGATGGCCTGAGGTAGAATGGTGGGAAAAAATGATAGATTTACTATGAAAAATTTTTACATCAGAAAGTTACCACAGTAAATCTGAAGGGAGCTAGGTGAAATGGGTGAAAGACAAATAAGCAGGGTCAAAGAGTAATAGAGTCAAAGAGTATCAGTGAAAGATCAAAGTAAAGAAGATTCCAGCGGTGAAAATACCACAACTATCAGTCAGCTTAAAGGGCTCAAAACTCAACAGAAACAGCTAGCAACACCACAATAAAAGGGACAGCAAGAAGCAGTTTCACATTTGTCTCTATCTTCATGCATAAAGATATTGTATTCCCTAGATTAAATCTCAAATTGTTATGAGATATTTTGTAATTATTTTTTGTGTAAATACTTCAAATTTTGAAGTATGTAGTGTGGATTCCATGATATTTCTATAGACTTTTTCTCTCAAATCAAAATTCGATTATATCAATGATTGGTTTGGCTTGCTAGATCAAGGAATAAAGATCAGATATTTTACAGGATTCTTGTGTAGAGCGAAATAAAAATAAGTATTTTCTCATGTTTATTGTTGTTTTCTCTTATGTTTCTTCATAATCTTGTTTGCTTCTCTAAAATATGAATGTATAACAAGGAATGATATTACAGAAATTGCTTGAATGCACTTTGCTTGATTGTTTTACATTCTGAATGTTTTCTCCTAAACTATCTTAGCTAAGGATTTCTTAACTGCTCCTTAGCTTCCGTAGTTTCTCCTCTGATCTATAAAAAAGGACTCTTAATTTTCCTTTGTTCATGATCACCCTCTGTTCTTCATTAAGATCCTGATCCAAGGATTCTTAAGTGGCCTTTCACCCTAGTTAGAATCATTTCATCCATTAGACCTGAAGATTTGCCTTTTGCTTTGCTAGCCTACCCTGTGAACATTCTATTTAATGATCTGGTCCAATTATGCTATCATTTTATTAACTCCATAGCCCAATGGCTTGAAGACCTAACTCTATCCATCTACTCTAAGAATTTCACCACCCAACCTTCAATTCAAAACAAAATCCCATGAACACTAAGAACTAGCCTAAAATCCTACATAAACAAAGCTAAAGTATAAAGAGAGAGCCCTTTCTAGACTTAGGTTGGCTAGAACCTAAGCCTAAAATATTGGTTTGTGGTTACCTCGGATGTTTCCTTCTTTTGATAACTTTTAGGGAAAACGTCTGAGTGATAACAGCAAGGGTGCAACTAGGCCATGTACCAACCATAAAATTTGAAGACTGGGACCTGACTGACAGTGAGAAGTTTCCACACCTAGACACTGGGAATTTGATGAAGTAGAACACCAAGGGGGTTGTGATAACATTAGAGCTGCAGAAATGGCTGCGTGGTGTGGAAAAGGCTGGGTTTTTGCACTTGTTATGGATACAACATTTCCACCGCGCACCCATCACCATTTTCATCATTAGGCAATTGTTGTGCCTAGTGCATGATGGGTATCTATGGCTAGAGGAGCCTTTTCCCATCATGGCAGATATCATTCACTAGATTTCTCGGCTCCCCTATAAAGGAACAGATCCCACGACTGTAGATTTTAACCCCGTACAGAAATTACTTGCATACAAATTCTAAAACATAGAAAATAAATAATGCGATTGCATAATAGATATACATAGATATTTCCCCCTAGATCCCAAAACCGGGACTACCAGTGAATTTGTGAGTAGCCATGATAATGTTGGAGAAAAGAGGCAACAAATTAATCAAAATAAATGAAGGAATTCAAAAGGATTTTATATGCCAATAAAATCATTCACTCCTAAAGTTGATAGTAGAAGGAGTCAAAGAAGAAGTCATAATTCTTTTGCTCCCTTAATGAACAAGAATTAGTGTTTCCATTGTCACCAATTTGGACATAAATATTTTTTTTGCAGGGAAAAATTGGACACATCCATGCAACAGTTTGGATAGAAAGGAATGAGATCATCCTTCAAGTATACAAGAACTTCATTTAATGGTTTATGTTATGCTTCTAACAAGTTTTGGCATAAAGCCATTGATTGCAGGTCTAGTACGAGAAGTTGGAAATCTAACATGAGGACCAAAAGATCAGATCCTTTGGCTTCTTATTTTGGCCAAGTAGAATGTTTTATGTGTCACAAATTTGGACACATGGCCAAGGATTTCTTTATCCCTAGATCTAGGAGACCATCGGTACAAAAGCAATAGCCTAAGAGACATTCACACCAAAGGAACCAACCAAGAGCCATGTGGAATAAAAAGGAGGAGTAGTTAGGAAGATGTGGTATTTCTCTTTGATTACATTATGAGGATGAAAAATGGTATATATAAAGAGGATGTTATCATCATATGTCAGTTGATAGGAGCAAATTTCACTTCCTTAAGAGAATCAGAGGTGATCATGTCGTTTTTTAAGGAAGTGAACCAATAAGAATTTTAGGAAGCAGAAAGGCCAACCTTGGTGAAAAGAGGACTAATGCAGAATATGTGTGCCTCATATAGTGTTTAAAGAAAAATATTCTAAGTGTCATACAGATGGTTGATGGAGGCAAGAAAGTTGTCTTCAACTCCAAATTTTGTTTCATTCGAGAGGAAGGATCTAAGAGGGTGATAGATAGAGGAGTTAAGACACCAGATAATGTATATGTGTTGAAGGGAGGAGTGAAAAACAAGAAGAGACTAAGAGAGCACTCTTCCTCATTTTAATCAGAGTAGAAGAGATCAACACATATTGCAGTCCGCTCTTACATGGTAGATCCTTTAGACTACAAATGGATGTGAAGCCTTTATAGGCTCAGGGGGAGTATATCACACTTTTTGTTATTGCATGCAGTTAGTTTGTTTTGATGCTTATCTCCTTGATTATATTTTTATTGATAACAAATTGTATTTATTGATGGTATCTTTGCTAAGGTGTGATGAGGTGGAGATGGCACATGTTCAGGGGGAGGACTTTATATGCTTCCAATATTTCGATGGCATTATGGCTCCATGGTGGAGTTGGTTATGCATCTCGTGCTATGTGCTCATCTGTTGCAAATGTTTATGTTGGCCATATATGTTGTCTATATGATTGGACATGCAGTTGGCACGTATTATGTAGTTTGGTTTAATGATTTATGCATGTGGTGGTGTCATGGAGATTACTATGATGATGGTGCATGACGCTCATATTTATGTTGGATGTTTTTCATATTGTTTATCACTGCTACATATGGTGATGTTGATGATTTTTGTGATGATAGATGATGTTTATTGCTGATATGATGTTGCTATTATCATTGTCTCATTGTTGCTATCAGTTTTTGTTTTCATAAAGAGGTTCATGCTCCATGTGATGGTTATAGTTGTTGCCATATGTTACATGGAGAGATGATATATTGGGCTATTTGGATGTGATATTTCTGATTTATGATGCTGACATATGTTGTTGGTTTATGATGTGGATGATATATGCTATTGATGGGACACTATGTATTGTTATGTGTTGATGATTACTACTCATATCTAGATCCATGGTTGTTGATTTGGAGAGGCTGATACATGTCCATTATGTGATTTGTATTGACATTATCTCGTTTCCATATAGAGTACATGTGGTTGATCATATTCTTTATGTACTCGTATCATGCCATTGTATTAGACATGCATTGATGAGAGAATTGTTCTGAGATCCATGTTTGGCACATATTGTATAATGAGTTTGTTGGGTGTGGAGCCTCATTATCTTCTTTATTCAGAGGTATCACCGCATTGGACCCTAATTTGTAATGTGGTGGCAATGCCACCCATAATATTTGCACTGCAAGGGGGGTCCAAGGGGGGCGGTTGTGATCCTTAGGAGCCCCCCCCTGGTGGTGGACCAGGGGAAGCACCCTCAAAGCTAAAAATAGATGTAAAATTGCCTTGTAAAATGTTGTAATTTCATAGTCAATATGGGTCGTTCATTAGGCAAAGATCTAACGTAGAAGTTATGTTTAATTTAGGGTTTCTTTCCCTAAAAGGAAATCCCTCGCTATATATGAGGGAATTTTATTATGTCTATGCAGATTTTTATCCTGAGTGAGAAAGAGAGAGGAGATTGTGTGAGGGTGAAGAGGGAATTAAAGCAGATCTATTGTAGGTTGTATCTCTTTAGTTTAGTGGATAATATAAAAGGAAGAACTGGATGTTTCCCATGGACATAGCCCAAATTGGGTGAACCACGTATATTTGTGTTTCTCTTGTTTTATGTGTTTTTTGTGTTTATATTTCTGCAATATATTTTACGTGTTCCATTTATCTGTAATATATAATTTTCTAACAGAGTTATGAGAGTCAAGTTTTGTATGGGTTGTCACTAGTGTTGTTACAGAAATGCATTTCATGTATTATTCATGTATACTCTCATACTTATCATGGAGAGTATTTCTAGAGGCATGCATGCATTAAGAGAGTCATGTGAGTCATTGGTTCAACCATGTATGGGCTTAATGATGTACTTTTTCCATCATGTATTATCATTATGGTAGCCATGTAATAAGCTTATGAGCTCGTGTACTTTTTTTCATATCATTGAGTCATAGTCATGGTCCATGTGGAGTAGCCTATTGCATATGCAAGGAGGCATTGAAAACTATGTATATCAGTGCACATTCATCCACGGAGATGATTGTATTTAGTGGAGTATGGATGGTCATATTGTTGTGACCTATCATCATGTAGTTGTTGTTGCCATGTCTACTTCAAATAAATGTTGCATTTCTTCTAGTGATGTATGAGTTTTTTTCTACTACGGAGTCCATTGTGGAGAGGATGTATTTATTGTTGTTTCTTCAAAGAGGATGGATATTTGCTTCTACTGCTATGGAATATACAAGTATTGTTGTTTCTAGTAGATCACATTATATTGTTGTTGCTATGTGTTGGTGATTTGATATGTTGCTGCTATGACATGGATTATGTTGTTGTTGCTTTAGGGGGAGAGCACATGTTTCAGTGTTTTCTACTACTGAGCAAGAGTTTATTGATCGTACTTCTAGGATATGTATGGTGTTGGTAGTGTGTTAATGATTAGATATAGCTTGTGTCCAATGGGAGTTTAGTGCACATATCTTCCAGGGGGAGTGTTGTTGTATGTCAGTTTTTCACTCCATTGTTCATCACATGCTTATGATTGTGAGTGGAGTTCATGTTTTTGTTAATGGATCCCCTTGCATGTGGAGGATTTTATAGAATTCATCTTTGACATGTTTAGCCCTTTTCCATTGTTGTCAAAGGGTGATAATGTGAGGATGATGATTAGATGATTGTCTCAGCTAGGGGGGTTGACATCAATTCCAAAGGAAGAGATTGTTGGCATTGATGTGTGCTACAAGGTTGCAAATGTGTGGTTGATTTTCATTGATGTCAACCTGATTGCTTAGGTTGTAGGTGTGTTGGTTTGCATGTGCATGTGTGACTATAGGTGGCTTGTGTACAGATGATGTGTAGATGGTCCTTAGCATGTCTACTAACTTGGATTGACTTGGAGATGGTCCTTGAATTGTCTCCTAGCTTGGACTAGCTTGGAGATGATGGTTGAGGTGTAGATGGTCCTTGGTTGGATGATGGTATGTTGCACCAGCTTGGAGGTTGGATGATGGTATGTTTCACTAGCTTGGAGGTTGGATGATGGTGTGTTGCACTAACTTGGAGACCTTCCCATGATGATGGTCTTCATGATCATGTTGTTGCATATAGATATTGGTGGTTGCTACAGAGTTTAGAGTTTGTGAGCCTTGATGAGTAGGTCTCCTTGGTCTCAATTATCCTGATTAGGTCTCCTATGATGACGATGGTATACCTTGGGCTTGGATAGGTTTTACATGTGGAAATGGATGCTTCAGATGATTGTATAGGTATTGGAGGATGTATGATAGGTACTGGAGTTGCATATTGATGGCAGGGATGTTGTAGTGAAGTTTGATGGATCAAATGGTTGATTTGGTATTGGTTGACATTCTAGTCAACCTAGTTTGACTAGTGATGATTTTGGTGATGTTACAGTGACTTGTAGGAGTGTTACAGAGGTTCCAGTGATTTCCAAGGGACCTACAGAGGCTAGATAAACTATGGAATAGGTTGAGTCAAGTTCTGATCATAGAAAGAATGGTTTTGAGTCTCCTAGGCCCCAAAGGCATGTACCGAGGCTTGTGGGAGCGACTGGAAGCCCCAATCTCATGCAAGGCAAGCTCAAGGGAGAATCTAAGGCCTCAGTTGCATGTAGAGTTGTGTCATGGGAGCATCCATGTATTTCCCAAGTTTTTCTCCAACTTTCTCGCATTGTTAAGCTTATTTTTGGCTAATGGCGATGTTTTTTATTAGGACGTTTTGACATATGGTTAGAAAATGTTTGTGGGCCCTCTAGAAGTTGATTAAGGTTGAATATATGAAAGGGCTAGTGGAGTGAGTGATTGATTTTGTCAATATGCCTTCCTAAACCAAATCTGAAGCATGTGAAAGGAGTTGTTGAGTCTTCCATAACCTGCAGAAATTACTGAGCTAATCATCCCAAGAATTTGATAAATAGAGGAAGACATTGAGTCTGTTTGGTTGGTTGTTGGAGAGTGAGTGAGGATGTTATTATGAGAGCATTTGGATTGTGTAGGGTATGCAACAACTACTCACATATTTTATGCAGAGATATATCAAAGTTTTGTGAGTAGAAATCAGAGGCATAATTAAGGAGAAGATTCATATTTTGTGTGTAGTTTGTAGGATAATATTTGTAGCTTGTTTTATTGATTGGGAGAGGTGTTTTGTTGTGTGAAGTAGTGAAGATTTATCTTCATCGGATCAAATTTGTGATTCAGAATTGATTAGTTGAATGTTAGATCTATTGGGTTGCTCATGTTGAGCAAATTGAGAACCTAATATGAAATAGTATGAAATGAGGTTCTCTTAGAGGAAGTGAAGGCGTGGAGGCTTCAGTAGAGACAAAGATTTGGTGAATTCAATAGTAGGAAAAGTTTTCTCCATCAAATAGGAGTTGGATAGTCCAATGGTGGTTGGGTGAGGATTGTTGGTTGTGGGAGCTTCCAGTGGTTGGTAGTATGTACATCTATGAGAGAAACAAATTTCTAAAATCGATAGTTCCATCATACTATAGAGAAATCCAAGTCTTATCATGTAAAAAAACCCTAATTAATTTATCCTTAATAATAAATAACCCTTAATATCTAACAATTATAACCCATCTTCCAACTCAAATCACTCAACACTAATAGCCTATCATGAATATACCATAATAACTAAAATCCTATATTCTCTAACTTCTATAACCTCTAACCCATGATCTTTATAACCCAAATCACTGATAACCTTGAATCCATATCTAACACATTACCATTGATTAATATAACTGTCAGTATATGTAGCCTCTAAGAATAACATGAATGCCTATCATGAATAGACCATAATAACTAAAATACTTGACCCATGTATTCTCTAATTTCTACAACCCCTAACCCATGATCTTTATAACCCATATAACTTATAACCTTGAATCCATATCTAACACATATTACACATTACCATTGATTAATATAACTGTAAATATATGTAGCCTCTAAGAATAACATGAATGCCTTACATAACTCTTGTCGCACTTATACTTATCTAAATTTATCTATACTTGTTACATTGACAACGTGAATTTATTTAATTAAATAGCCTAGTCAAAATAAATTAATATTTCATAATTAAGTAAATAAACATTAAAAAGAAATAATAAATATAATAATTAATAAAAATAAAAATATATATATATATATATTTAAATTAAATAAATTAAATTAATTAAATTATAAGTTATGGAAAATAAACTACAATTAAAATAAAAACTTAATAATTAGTTATTACATTATGATTTTGAAAATTCTATAAGAGTTCTCCTTGTGAAATGAAAGAGAGACTCTTTTTATAGATAGCATTTGATTGAACATAAAATAAAAACTGATAAATAAGATTGATAAATTTCTCATATGGTTCGTTAATAATTAGCAAACAATAAATACATCTCTAGGAGTCTCTTATGTGGTTTGCTAATAATTTCAAAACAACAAATGACATAAATGTAATTCTTTAATAATTATTAACAACTCAATTAATCATGTTTAATATTGATCTAAATTGAAATAATGGAATAAAAATAGTTATGAAATTAACTCGAGTTTCCAATTAGTTGAAGGTTTCGTCAACTCATGATTTTGGTGTTGACTCATGGTTTTAAGAATTGCAACAATGAGTTGCAGCACCATAGTTACAACTTCATAGTTGTGGCAGTGGGTTGTAGCATAATTCCTGAGTTGCAACAACAACATGAACTAGATTGTATGCTTCTATGATTCATGATATAATGCTCAGATCTTCCGGAGAAATCACATAGATAACAAAGCGTCGACGCATTTCGAACCTAGATCTAGGTTCATCATCAGGGCCATGATGAGGAGCAAGACCAATAGACCAATAATATATAAATCCCAAAAATGCAATGGTAATTCCAACTATCAAATAAAACTTATTAAAAGTATTATAAAAAGTAACGTTAAAGGATTTATATATTATTGGTCTGTTGATCTTGCTCCTCATCTTGCTCCTGATGATGAACCTAGATCTAGGTTCGAAACGCGTCGACCATTTGTTATCTATGTGATTTCTCCAGAAGATCTGAGCATTATAACATGACCTAGAGTTGCAACAACAACCTGAATTGAAGTTGCAACAATGGAAAGAACTAGAATTGCAACTATGGGAGTTGTATAAACAATGTGAACTAAAGTTGTAGCAGTGGGAATTGCAGCAACGACGTGAACTAGAGCTGCAAAAATAGGAGTTGCAACAACGTAGTTCAGAGTTAAAACAAAAAGGCTTGCATCAACATGAGTTGTAGAAACAATGTGAACAATATTTGTCATAATAGGGTTAGTAGTTGCAGCAAGTGTAACCAAAACATCCCCCACATCAACATCACAAACTAGAGAAAAACTTGTCTAGCACATTGTTTTTGCAAATTAAATCAAATATAAATGTAAATATGATGTTTTTTCTAATGTTAATCATAAATTAATGTGAAATACTAAGAAATTTAATGGAAAGCACTTTATGTCTAAATCCCACATATAACTATTAGAATGGACTAATGCAAGGTCATAGGAAAATGAGGAGGATTTAATAATATAGAAAAGAGGGTGTAGAAATATGTCAATTTTGAGACTTGTCACCTGCCTTGTATAGAATCACATCCTTTTGTTTTTGAGATAGATCACATTGCCTCGACAATTCCTAATGCACAAAATACTAATCCTTTAGTTTCCTTTGCAAGAAGAGATGGATGGGAAGACCCAACTTTATCCTTTTCTTGGAAGTGTCTCCACAAAATAACACAAGATACCCAATTTTTATTCTAGTGCTTCGCCTTCTTCTTCAAAGAATATTGAAATCCTTATACTTCAATGACTTGTCCCTATTGAGAAAGGAATTCTTAAAGGGAAACAACAAGGGAAATTCAAATGATGTCTATGTCTGCTTAAGGCCTTTCATTGGACCTTATTGTAATTTATAATGCTACTAGCATAGATCTTTCTTAACTGTGGATCGACCAAGCACCAAGAGGGATCAAATATCTCAAGATGAAAACCTCTTTGTAAGTGCCAAACTTGTGGAGATGTTTTCATCTTAAGTAATTTCATTCCTATGGGTGCTTGGTAGATATATAATTAATATTATATAGATATCAATCACTTACTTACTAACTTCGTACCAAGCATGGAAATAATTGCACACCTCGTTTATTTTGATCAACATATCAATATATATCATCCCCATCACCCCACACACAGAATATATGAAATCCATGTTAAGCGTGGAAGGACATATTTTTAACAAGACTTGCACATATTACTTGCACATGAAAGTGAAAGTTATAAAAAATTATTATTATTGTATTTTACTTTATTTCTCTCTATAAAGTTATATAAAATCATTTCAATTAATATGGGCATAGAAATAGTTTATTTATATCTAAGAGTGGAATATTAATTTGTGATTAATATATTTTTTAAATTCTACATATCAACTTTTCCCATGGGGTGTAGAATAGACAATGACGGGGTGTATTGTTAAGGCACTTTGTGATCTGAAGGTCACTGGTTCAAAACACAATGGGAAAAAATTCGTTCATGTTAAGGGATGGTGTGCCCCAGACTAGTGCGATCCCATGTGATTTTGACGGTTTAGATGTCATTGAGTCATGGTTTCTGAAGCTAAAGGTTAGCCTTTCACTCATCTCAAGACTCACACCACTTAGAAAAAAAAAATAAAAAATAAATCCACAAATCAACTCTGTGTGAAGTAGAAAAGAAATTACTCATCTCTTTCAAATATCAAAATCACAACGAGCATAGTGATAGTGACAATATTGATGACTAAATGAATTACACATACCTCTCATATGATATCATATAGAATTTTAATATTTATTTATGAATTACACATATCTCTCATATGGTATCATATAGAATTTTAATCTTTATTTTCATTTAGAAAAAACATGTGTGAAGCCAAGGTTGATGACTAAATGAATTACACGTGCCTCTTATATGATACCATATAGAATATTAATCTTTATTTATGAATTACACATACTTCTCATATGGTATCATATAGAATTTTTATTTTTATTTTCATTTAGAAAAAGCATGTGTGAAATCAAGGTTGATGATTGAATGAATTACACATACCTCTCATATGATATCATATAGAATTTTAATCTTTATTTATGAATTACACACATCTCTCATATGGTATCATATAGAATTTTAATCTTTATTTTCATTTAGAAAAAACATGTGTGAAGCCAAGGTTAATGACTAAATGAATTACACATACCTCTCATATGATATCATATAGATTTTTAATCTTTATTTATGAATTACACATACCTCTCATATGATATCATATAGATTTTTAATCTTTATTTATGAATTACACATACCTTTAACAAGAGTGCCAGCTCTCGTAGAAAAGAAAGAGAAAGATTGATGAAAGAATTAGCGAGGTGGAGCAAAGAAGATGCAAAAGAAATTACTTGAATCTTTGCTATGGATGTGACGATCCTGAAGGTTTTAACCCCGTACAGAAATTACCTGCATACGAATTCTAAAACACAGAAAATAAACAATAGTGAGAGCATAACACATAAAGCACATATACACAGAGATTTTCCCTGGATCCCAAAACTGGGACTACCAGCTTGATTTTTCATAATGTTCCTTTCAATTTTACAATACATATTTTTTACATACCGAAGCATCCAATACCATGGACCGAAAATCGTCACGTCTAAAACTATGTGTGAAAAATCATGCACAAAACCATAGGTAGGTCCGCCCAACCTAATATAGGGTCCAAAAACAAAAATTTCCGGAGTGCTACCTTGGACCCCATAGAGTGGGGTTACCTGCACCCCTCAAGCCCCCTATGACTCCCCCCGCTACATAATCGACGCAACGAAGGGGGGGCTCCGCCCCCCTCTAACCCCCCGATTAACTACGTCGGCTACTTGTGGAAAGAATATAACACAACCCAACATTATCCCACTTGTTTTTTTCTTTCCACATGGGCCCACAATAGAGCTTAGCCATTTATCCAACCCTGTAATGCCCATTTTTTCTCTACACCAAGAGAACTTCTCAGAGCTCACAGATTTTTTCAATGCATCTGCAATATTCTTCAAAGTGTCCACCTTTACCAGCAAACCTTTTTGTCTTCTATCATATCCCTCACAAAGTGATACTGAACATCAATGTGCTTTGTCTTTGAATGATAAGCAGGGTTCTTTGCCAAGAAAATTGCACTTTGGCTATCACAGTCTATGCTTATAGCTCCCTGTACTAACCCCATACTTGAACACAATCTCTGTAACCAAACTGCTTCCTTGCTTGCATGAGTGGCTGCCA
>APFE031210723.1:53547-67320 GCA_000404065.3 Pinus taeda | reverse complement strand
CGGATCTACCACGATCCACTGATCTTTATCCACCAACAAATCCTCCATCTTGAGTTTCCATAACTCAAAACTCTGACCATTAAATTTCTTGATCTCTATCTTTCCACTGCTCGCCATCTTCTTTCACCATTAGAATCAATCCCGTAGATCTCCCACTGAATAGGGTCTACCACAGGCCCGAGCGAAACCCCTCAGCAACAAAGGCGTGCCCTTAAAGCCAAAACAACTCTGATACCAAATGTAGGTTTTAACCTCGTATAGAAATTACTTGCATACGAATTCTAAAACACAGAAATTAAACAATAGCGAGAGCATAACACATAAAACACATATACACAGAGATTTCCCCTGGATCCCAAAAGCGGGACTACCAGCTTGATTTTTCATTATGTTCCTTTCAATGTTACAATACATATGTATACATGCTGAAGCATCCAATACCATGGACTGAAAACCATCACGTCCAAAACCATGTGTGAAAAATCATGCACAAAACCATAGGTAGGTCCGCCCAACCTAATATAGGGTCCAAAAGCAAAATTTTCTGGGGCGCTGCCCTGGACCCCATATAGTGGGGTTACCTACATCCCTCAAACCCCCTGTGACTCCCCCCGCTACGCAATCGACGCAACGAAGGGGGGGGCTCCGCCCCCCCTCTAACCCCCCAGTTAACCATGTGGGCTAGTCGTGGAAAGAATATAACACAACCCAACATATCCAAATGGCACTTATCAGTGTCTTTACTTCTGTTAAGTGATGCGACATATGGCCTTTAGCGTTTTCTCTTTCTTTACTACTGGCCATCGCAATATTATGGGTCATTGCCAAAATGGTGGAAGTCAATTGGAGGATTGGAAATAAATTCCAACCACATCACAGAGACAACAATGCTATAGATATAGAAAGCATGTTGACACAATCGTAGATCAAAGGAAATTCCTGGGATATCGGTTTTGTTTTGACTTTCACAGTGTTATTGAAAATTGTCGCGAGCTCATTCAAGATAGTTCTTTACTGAATATCTAGATTTTCCATAGATTATTATATACATATGATTTTCTGGTTGTAGAGTTCTTTTTGTGCAGGTTAATTGGCTTCTTGGTATAGATTGCATATGAGTCACAACCTTATCTAGGAATGTCTTCATGTTTTATCTGTGGGTTTCTAAGAATGTCTTTCCATGTATCAAGTCAATATTGTATTGAAGGCATTAGGGTTTTTGGATTGCATACAATGAGCCACAACTTTATCTAACAATGTCTTCATGTTTTGTCTATGGGTTTATGGGAATGCATGTCTTCCCACGTATCAAGTTAATATTGTATTGTGGATTTACATTGCATGTAAGCCATAGAAATCGAAAAAAGGCTGAGCAATCCCAATAGGGATGACGGCTGGAAGATTAGCAGATGTTGGATCCCTGCCCTTTCTTCCTAGCGGCCCCCGCCCCTTGTGTTGTTCTTTTTATTGTGATCTTATCTAGTCTTTTGGACTGTGTGTTGTCTTTTATTCCTTCTCTGCTCTTTGATTTTTAATAAAAAATTAACATTTTATTTTAACATTAATTGTTCTCTTATTAGAATAAGATATTTGTTTATATAGGTAGTAATAATCTTTTTAAGCCTTATTTAATTAGCATAGTGGAATAATTAATATAATATTTTTTTCGTTAAGGAATGATGCTAATTATCCCATTATAACTTTAATATAAATAAATAAAAACTCAATAATGAATTTATCTAATTAGAAACTACCATCTTCTTTCTCAGTTGTTCCTCAATCACTTGAAAATAATTTTAATAAGAAATTGGCAACTTATCTATCTAACTAAGTAGGTTAGCCTTTAATAAACAATTTTAATTTTTCTTATTATTTCATTTAATATTAATAATATTAATTTGTATTTAATCTATATAGCTTTAACAGTAATAATAAATCTATTATTTTATACTCATTAATTATATAAAGTTAAATTAAGCCTTAGTTAATTATTAGCATAGTGTAATAATTAATATAATAAATTTTCACTTAATGAAGAAATTTAAAGAATGATGCTAATTATCCCATTATAACTTTAATATAATAAATAAAAATTCAAGAATGAATTTAACTGATAGTTCCTAAATAACTTTAAAATAATTTTAATGAGAAATTTTCACCTATTCAATTCTGTTAAGTCCTTTGATTTAGTATCTTAACTAACTTAAGTAGGTTAACCTTTAATAAACGATTTTAATTTTTATTAATTATTTCAATTTACTAATATTTAAGTTTGTATTTAATCTATATAGCTTATAATAATAATAAATCTATTATTAGTTTATAGTCATTAAATATAAACAGTTAAATTTAATCAAATATAGTAATAAATATAACAAAACTAAATTTTGAATTAATTGAACTTCCATGTCGCTATCCCTCGGTCCAGTATAGTTACCCGATCAAATAGAGTCGTTTCACAGTGAAATATAGCCATTGGATGATCTGATCTCTCTATTTAAACTGTTGCCATGATCTGGTTCTTCAACTTATCCTGACGATAAACCACACTTGTTAGTTCGAAACACGCCGACAAATAAATTATGATGTGATTTTCACCGAAAAAGCTTCTCAATAATTTTAATTGAATTATTTAAAAACTTCTATAAATAAATAAATAAAAATCCCCGCCCCCCTTACTCATCACCCTTTAAGGGAGGTTTAATTGAATTACATAGAAACTTTTAGAATATAAAGGTATTCTAAGACCACCTTCACATTTCACATTTTTAAACGATATTTGGGTTAAATTTATGTTAATTAATCATAACAATTAAGCCATTAACGTCTCAAATAAAATATATAACAAAGGAGTATTTAAGTTAGGTTTTATTGAATTATATAGAAAATTGTATAAAGGGATTTACATATATTTTCTATCTTTACATTTAATAATAAGTTAGGTTTTATTGAATTATTTGGAAAATTTTATAAAGGGATTTCTCTACCTTCTTCTTTACATTTAAAACTATAAATTTGTTACTGATTAGAATATTAAAATCATTAAAATATTAAAATAAAATATATGTAACATTGTTGTATAAATTTATTACATTTACATTTTAAAATGACATTTTGTATAAATTTATTCACTAATGAGAATATTAAAAGTCATTAAAATATTAAATAAAATATATGTAACATTTGTGGGCAACCTTGCATGAAAATGCATGGAGTTAGAATTTTTTACAGAATTTGTCAATATGTATTTTTCTACATTACTTTCCATATTCTTTCAATGACCATTGGATAAACCATGATCGTTACATAGAGTAATCATTAGTAAATGAATAGTAATGTGTACAAGGGGCCTTCAATTTATAGATGTTCACTATAGTACCCATTTGCTTCTAAGCATGCCCAAAGATTTAGTAATCAGTGACAATTGTTGGATAGTTCAACCGGCACCAAGGTTACCCCAGGGTTTCGATGAGAAATCAAAGGACTATTTTGAAATGCAATATCTTCCTTACAAGATACAACATCAAAGTCCATTATATTCTGTTTCTCATATTGTGAATATTATTTTGTCATGAAAATAGAAAATACGGAAGTCATGTAATAGCCATAACTAGGAGTTGAATAGGTCATGAGGTAGTTGAATAATCATGCCGAAGGTGAAGAGTGAGTTACCCATTTGTATAAATATAGCCTCATGCCTTAGAAAAGGTCTTTTAGCACTTGAGGATGTTTTTAGAACTTTAGGTGGCTATTAGAACTTAGGTGAATCTTATCACTCTTACCCTTGGTATTTTTGAGATTTAGTTGTAGTGAGGCTAGTAGAATTATGTTGGAAATGGTATGAGAAGGCCACCTTCCACTATTGGGTTTTCATGAATTTGTCATACATGTATTTGCAATTGCAACATTATCAATGAGAAGCTCTTCACTTTTGGCAAGATTATTGTGCACTCTCATGATGGTTGTGTGTTATGAAACCAACTCACAAAAAGATAGAAAAGATAGATCAACGATTTAGAAATAAGCCTCTTTGAGGGGACAACCTCCTTTACATTACACAAATGAACAATTCTTGGGTGATACAAATGACAATACCTCCTTTGTATATATAGGAGTCTAAGTGGTCCCAATATAATCAGAGCCTACATAACAATAATATTGTAGAGGCACAACAATAACAATAGTGGGCTTCTATGGGGCACAATAATAACAACATGAGGACTACATGGGAACAACAATACCATAAGGGGGTTGCACTAATAACAATAAGGGGTTATGCTAATAGTATAGGGACCTAACATGCCCCTCTCCTTCAAAAAGTGTTGTCCTCAACGCTTGAGTAGTTATGGATGCTTCTGTATAAAATTCTCGTACTCCCATGTGGAATCTTCGGCGGGTAAGTTCTTCCACTTGATCAGATAATCTGAAATTGATCGATTTCATAGCTATAGGGTTCTTGTTTCCGTGACTTCTTCAGGTTAAAATATGATTTTTCCTTCCTCGTCAAGTTTCGACAATATTGTTTGATCTAGGAACTTGTCACCTTTAAGCTTCTTTAAGCATGAAACATGGAAAACTGGTGGCACTCAGGAAGATGCATGAAGCTCCAACCTGTATGCCATAGTACCAATCTTTTGCAACACTTTATAAGGACCATAGTACTTTGGTGATAATTTATTATACTTCTTATCTTGCTTGAGGGACATTTGTTTATATGGTTGTAGTCGTAAAAATACCCAGTTGCCTATGTCAAAACTTCTTTCACCGCAATGTTGATCTGCTTGTTGTTTCATTCGATTTTGCGCAAAAGTGAGGTTATCCTTTTTCTTCTTGATATGTCATTCTATCTTGAGAGTTTGAGGAGTGGTAATTATTACCAATGTATTAAAAGATATGGTCGAATTCATTTCTTCTTCCTTTGGGTTTGGTTCCTGGTGTATATCCTTTTCTTTTGACGTTTCTTCGTTATTTTCTTCCTCCTCTTCACAATCAATGTAAAATAATTTCTTCTCAGCACACTTATGAACTTTAGTATATTTGCTATCACAACTATAACAAAGGTCATTTTCTCCTTTTTCTTCCAATTTTTGTGGTGTCAACCTTGTAGGCTATGGAAGGCTAGGAGCAACAACACTTCCATCTTTATAATTTTGAGTGGTAGGATTTCTTGTTGCCATAATTTTGCTTTCAATCTTTCTTGCCACCCTGAATGTCTTCTCTAATGAATCAGGTTCCCAACAATGAACCTTGTGTTGAATGTTATCCTTTAAAGTCCCTATGAATACATCAATCCTCTGCTTCTCTAGAATATCATTTATCCTTATATTCAATTTTTGGAAGTCCTCAATGTGCTCTGCCATTGAACCCTTTTGTTTGAGATTTATCAAGTGGCTAAGGAAGGTGTTTCTCTTTGTATCCTCATAATGTGTTATCATTTCCTCCATGAAAAGTGACCAGGTGACAAGTGTTTTATGAGAAAAAAATCCCTTTATACCCTAAAAATTGATTCAGTTCTAAATATAAATATGCAATACGTACCTTTTGTAACAATTTCACATCATATAGATCAAAACATTTCTCCATCTATAGTATCCATGTTATGGGATCCTTTCCATAAAACTTCCTCATATCGAGCTTTAGAGTATGGTGGGTCTTCAATCTAATGTTAGATTCTATGAAATCATGATTAACATTTATTTTTTTCTCATCATGAGTTTCCTCTACTACATTTCCGTCATTAGGAGGCCTTTCTTGTAGTAGCTTTGTCCCACATTCCTTCAAACCTTCCATGTATTTCTTCAAATCTTCCATGCCTTTGTTCAAATCTACTTCCCTACCATCGATATTAGCTTCCATGGAACATATAACACTATTTATATTAGCTTCAATCACATTCTTCAAATCATCCATCCAATTTTTCTTACTAGATGTTTCTGTTTTCTTGATTCGAGTCATTCTTTTTCTTTCTTTTAGAAGCTCGATCTTGAATCTATTGTATCTCTAAAATTTTGGATCTCCAAGGTTTGACATTGTGACCTATAGTAGACCTATGTGTCCTCTTTCCAATTCCACCAGCCTTATCGAAATTGGATTCTCCAAGGAAGTGTTATGCCCAATCTCCCAAGATGACCTGATTATATACTTTTTCACTAGAGTGAACTTGTACGAAGTGCCACATTTCACTATTTTGACCTTCAGATCTAAAAACAATATACATAAAAGTAAAGTTCGTCCTCTTTCTATAACTTATTACAACATTTCAATCTGATGGTCAGAGAGAAAGTTATGATGATTTTCCCAAGGTCACCTATTTGGGATGTAATTTGGGAGCCTACAGAAACCCTAAATGTCTTGGACCGTATCTCCAAAAATATAGTGAAACAAGATCTACAATTTGGGCCCATGCTTCTCCAAGATTTCGGCTCAAATGGGTTTTAATTTCAGAGTCTGAACCTTCATAAAAAAACCATTATAGTGAAAATTTCACAATCACATGTTTGAGATGGAATTTTGGAGTTGCAAAAACCCTAACTTCCGCAGATCATATCTCTAAAAATATAGCGAGACAAGATCTGAAATTTGGATCCAAGGTTCAGAAAAATTTTGCAAATGGGTTTTTTCTTAGCTTCTGTAACTTCGCAAAGAAAGAGTTATAGTGAAAATTCCACGATGACATGTTTGGAGTAGCAAAACCCTAGAATCCAAAGCTCTGATACCAAATGTTATGAAACCAACTCACAAAAAGATAGAAAAGATAGATCAACGACTTATAAATCAACCTCTTCGAGGGGGAAACCTCATTTATGTTACACAAATGAACAATCCTTCGATGATACAAATGACAATACCTCCTTTCTATATATAGGAGTCTAAGTGGTCCCAATATAATCAGAGCCTACATAACAATAATATTGTAGGGGCACAACAATAACAATAGTGGGGTTCTATGGGGCACAATAATAACAAATTGGGGACTACATGGGCACAACAATACCATAAGGGGGTTGCACTAATAATCATAAGGGATTACACTAGTAGTACAGGGACCTAATATTGTGATGACTATCTGATACTTCTATTATGTGTGCTTGTTGCCTTTCACGTGAGTTATATGTTGAACTATTTTTTGGCTTGTTGCGCATAGTGTTGCCATTGATGCCAAGGGAGATGTATGGAAAGTAGCAACAAGACCATCCTTAATGATCGGAGATTAGAAAATCTCTTTTTGAAGTAGTATGACAACTTAACCTTTCACAAGGTATTATTACATGAGGATATGGGTGCTTGAATTTATTTTAGTTTTTGATGAAGCTAACACATTCAAATTCTCCTCCTAGAAAAACTCCTCCTTTACAATAAGTTGTGTCTTGTTAAAAATCAATATTAATATGGGGGGGGGGGGGAGGGGGGGGGGGGGGGGGGGGGGGAATTAAAGGGCAACTATAGGCCCAAACTCAAAATATTTAATATTAAATATCATTCAAGTTGGGAGAGGATCCACCTTTGGACAGGTAGATCAATGGCCACTAATGTGGAGAGTTGCATATTGATTAACATAGTTAAACATCATGCAAGTCTCATATCCATCCACCATTCTCTGGACAGATCAACAACAAGATGGTAGGAAAGATGATCAAGGTTTAACTAATCCCATTTGACCAATAGATTGATGATACATGGAAACAAATTAATGGACAGTGACAAGGTCCTATTAATGTTCGTTAAATTGCATAGTGCATACATGGAAGGATGACATAAGCCTACCAATGTGGTGCTACCTGAGGTTGCCACATGGCAGGCGAATATGGCATTTTGAGTTATCCAGTAGGCATAATATTGGACGACACATGGCCCAATCAAGGCATCACATGTGCCCACTATGACATCAACATAAGAATGACCAATGGGCCTTCGGTCACAATCATATGGCAAGATCATATGGGTTAAGAAGCTTTGAGTCTCTTCGTCCAACATTAAACTTGGTCATATGGTGAATACCATTGGTGCAAAACAATTGGTTTAACTCCTTGAACCATGGGTCTATGGTCTGTGATCCCCCATTACATGGGTCCACCAAACTTCTATATATAAAACTCTATGCATCTTAGAATAGAATGATCGAAAAGGTGAATAACTCTCACTATTATGTTTTCATGCAATCAAGTTCGGAGACTTATATTGTTTTGGCTCACAAAAAAAAGATGTTCTTTATGAATCTCAAGTGCTACCCACAAATCCTATTACTCTGATAGATCGAAACTTGTTGTTCTTGTTATGTTAACTGGTTGGTTGAATACTATGTTTTTCGATCATTATAATTAAGGTTGGTTGAGTTCTGGAATAGCATATTGATGTAGCACATTTGTGCCAGTCCTATAGTCGAGGGCATTACATTGTTACCAAAATAATGGAGTTTTGTGATCAATTTTGTTGCCAATATGGATGAGTCTGAGGATGAAGCTAAGACCATTACATTGTTACTATTGTAATGAAGTTCTATGATAGATCTCGTTATCATTGTGAACGAGGATGCAGACTAAAGACAGAAGTGTCCTCAGACACATAACTTTATTAATCAGAAAAATAATTACATAATTGATTTGCAAGAGCTTACACCGGAACTACCAAACACTTTTGCAATGAGCTATTTATAAGCTCCATGTCCTAACTACCTCTAATTATGGATCACTTATTAAATAACAAGTGTCCATTTACAATAAATGCTATTCAAATCAACTAGCTAACTAATCTCCTAAAATAGAGCCTAAGATACGACACATTTGGAGAGTCATATCTAGTTACAACAATATGCTAATTCTAAAAGTCTCCATTAATAATTAAACATTCTAGAATAATAATTATTAATTAATATCTTAAATTAATAATTATTTATTCTAATTTTATAACCTATGATAAAATTGTATTTTTGGATCATCTAACATTCCCCCCTATGATCCAAAGATACATTTACAACAGATACCAAATCAGGATGCTGAAGAAACTGCAATATGAAGAGACTGAGTCAGCTGCATGACTGATTCATCTCGAAAGGACGCTTGACAACGCCATCATGTGCCAAGCCGCAAAAGGATCCAACTGTCCTTTGCTTGAAAACAGCATCCGGTGTCCACTGACACAATTTGATGATCGCCCATTAGCGAATTTGCTGATGCTCACTGCTGATGACAAATGCCCACTGGCTGATGAAGATGCCCACTGGCTGCTTCACTGATGTTGTCGAGACTTTTAGTCAGACAACCACTTGTCAATTTCATTGACAGTTGCCCCCTTTGTCCGCTGAAAGGAGAGACAATATTCTCCAAAATATATCTGAACTCCCCCCCTTCAGGTGTAGGAGAGTTTCACTGTTGTACTCCCTCGTTCAACTGCAGGAGAGTACCATCATCGGTTTACTGCTGGCTGCACTATGTGTGAGTGTAGTCGGTTGTAGAACTGAGACAATCTTTTGACTGTGGATGACCATTCCCAAGGATCGATCCATGCATAATGTGTCTTCAATCTGGGTGATTTTTGTTGGTTGTGACATTTTTCTGAGGAATGATTGGGCTTGCCACTATGGCAACAAGGTTGGAGATCAGAACACTGATCTTCCATATGGCCTATTCTTTGACAATGAGAACATTTCGGTTGGACGTCAACTTCAGGTTGCGTGCAATTCTGTTTGTCGACAACTTTTTCAGAACCTACTGAGGTGAGTGGTTCAAGAAATCTGGCACTCACGAACTTAATTGGCTTGGAATAATCTGGGATATGGAAGTTGTTGTCATCAGTGACATATCCTAAGCCTTGTCGATTCTTGTTATTTTGAATTTCTTCCCAGGGCTTGATGATGGGTTTGGAAGAAATTTGAATTTGATCATGAACAACTTCTACACTTGAAGTTGTTTGGATGAGTGATTTGGAATCAACATCTTTATCTTCATCTGTATGGTTGAATGACTTGGAAGAAGCACTCTTTTGTTGCAGCTCATCTCTTTGTAGTTGCGACTCTAGTTGAAGAAACTCAATGGTTTCATGTGTTTGTTGTAGATTCCGTGAAAGATCAGCAAGAGTTTCTTTGCTGACGTGCACCATGTCTTCATCACTGGAGATGATCAAACTATGAAGAATGTTTAATAACTGAATATGTTGTGCCATCTGAACTTGCTTACTTGAAATCAGGCTCTCTTGTAGGAGATGTCGTACTTTGAACTATTTCACTTGAAGGACAGGCTCGCTTGAATGTGACTTGAATGGTACGCTCGCTTGATTTGTTGTTGATTTCACTTGCTAGAGTTGTAAAATTTTCTCGCTTAAACTCTAGAATTCACGCTCGCTTGATGTCGATCGCATTTGTTTAAGCGGTCACTTGACTTACTTGATGAATTCACGTTCACTTGAATGAATAGCCACGCTCGCTTGATGTCGATCTCAACTTGCTTGATTGATTTTACTTGTTGGATGATTACTGCAATAAACTTCACTCTGGCTCGCTTGATGTGTTGATTTTTGCACTGAATTAATGCAATTTGGCTGAATGAATAATCACGCTCGCTTGCAGGAGATGTAAACTTGTTGCTTGTTTTCTTTAGAGTTAAAATTCATGCATTCACTTGATTTTGCTTTAAAGGAAGGGTGTCAAACACTGTCGAAAATGCACCCAAAAAAGCTTACAATGATTTTAATGACTCACATAAAACAAAGAATGCACTTGTCTTAATCTGACTAAGTGGAAGAGAATTTACGCACTTGACTTCTGATCAAATCAAAATGTGGGTGTCGGGCTCAACCAAGAATGCACCCTTACAATTCAATGTAGTTTGATTACCAAGTTCTTAAATTTGTTTACAAGAATGTTGATGTAGACTTTGCTTTGAAATGCTGGAATTTGTAGATTCATGAACTTGATTGTATTTGAGTGAATTTGTTTGTTGAGGTAGAATGCCGATGTTGAAAACTTTGATGAGTTGTTGTATGTGTGATCTTGATTATCCTTCTTTGCAGCTATTTCATTACATGTGTTGTGCTTACTTGCATTGAACTTTATTTGTGCATGAAATGAGATCATTTATGTGTCAAAACTAGACACAAATCATAAGCAAAAAACATGACGCATGCACCATCATCAACACACTCTTCGTGTACCTAAGATCCCCTTATTCAATTTCGGGTAGATCTAGGACACAATCATCACAAATAACATGTCTTTATTAAATTTTGGAGTACATAAGCGCTCAGCTTCACAACATCTTCATGGAATCAAAGTTCTACAATTTTTTCTTTCGTCTTCAAAAAAAAAAAAACTACCTGCCAATTGAAAAACACGGAGGGCAATTGTTAACCGGATTCGAAATGGTGACCAGAGTTACGTTGGCGAGGATGGCCCTGGGCTTGTCCACTCAGTTTCTCTCCAATGGAATGCACAAGATCCCTTTGATGAGGCACCCTTGGGAGCATGTGATAGGCATGGGGCTGGGGGCTCTTTTCACGAACAAGCTCATTCAATGGGAAGACAAGATGCAGGAAGATCTCGACAAGAAGCTCGCACAGGCCAAAGCAGCCAATCGGTGAAGGTTTTCCGGTCCTGATGAAGACTTGGCCACTAGCCTTTCTCAATTTCAATGGCGCAAATGATAGTTATTTCGTGGTCGCTCCTTTTTATGTAATAAGGGAAAAGTACACAATGCCTATTTTAGTAGCAATAATTATTTATTTGTTAAAGGCATCTCTATATAACAAAAGCATTGCCACAATTTCTTTCTGATCTCAAATTTATATAATTTGTGAAATATGTGTACTTTCTACTGTTTGCCTGGCAACGTAAACCGACTCTGAAGACAATAATTGTTTACATCTGTTGTATACCACATGCTAATCAACTTTAGCTTAGCCATGATCTTTTGTGCCAATATATTTGAGTGCTATCTGCTTAAAAAAAAAAAAAATTAGAAAAGGGAACCTTGTACTGATGCGTTGACTCAGCTGGCGTAAGATGATCTTTCCACGTCCAATGAAGCACCCAGAACTTGTTCTACGTTCAGTTGATGATACAGGGACTTTGACCCATGACGTGGCTTTCTCCAGGGCTCCAACAGAATATCTTCTCAATGACAAAAGATAATGGCATTTATGCACAAGGTATAAATCTGCCCAATGGCCTGTCACTTCAGCACATGATTTTTAACCTCTGAATAAGCCCAGAATTTTGGCCTCTTTCCAGCTCTGCGGCACCATCACAGCATCGGTGGAAAGCTACGGAGCGTTTACAGTGGAGGCGGTTAATGGGACCTCGGCGCCTCTGTTTATCAGCCAGTTCGGGATTGATCAGAGAGGAGTTAACAATAATGATAACAAATATATTAACTGTTTTCTTGCGTTTGCTGCCGGGGGGGACTTCGACTGGGCGCTGTGGACTCTCCAGACAAGCTATTATATCCGCGATGGAGTCCAGGGAAATATCGAGACTTACAGTGCGTTGAACGAGGACTGGGAGGGGATCAGGAATCCGGATTTTATTGCCAAGCTTAAGACGATACAGCAACCAATTCAAGATCCTTCCTTCTCATCAGACTCCTTGTATCAAATAATCTACCATCCTACAACTAGGTCTGCTTTGGATCTACTACGAACAACATAAACTTGGGTTCTTGCAGTGGTATTGGGTCCAGTTTGAAGACATCTAATTCATACTTTTAACATTTTTTAAACTCCCATAACAAAATAAGGAATTCATGAAATCAACGCAGCCAGCATAAATATTGAAACAGATTTTATTTTTCACACAGAATGTTCATTGTCATGCGGAAAGAGTTATTTTTGTGGACAAACCTAACCTCCCTAGGAGTCTAAGACTCTCTAGTGACAAACAAACCAAACAAGAGCAATCCTTCTCTAAACACACATTATTCTATGAGAACTCAAATGTTTTCTGATCTTACCTTAGGTCCAACGCTTGTTGTAGCAGTCCAGCCTTGCTGATCCAGATGAGCTCCTCCTTCACTTTAAGACCTGCATACACTAACAAAGCAAACGATTACATAACACCTGAATAATTCAGAAAACAAAGCATATTCATCACATAGACCAAGGAGTACATGAAATAATTCATTAACAACAAATCATTGAGAAGAATGGACTTATTTGTATTAAGGAAACAAAAAAGGAACCATTACAACCTGAGCCTTGGTGTTGTGCAAGATCCTCCCAGGGTCCAACAAGAGATTTCCTCTACTTTGACAAGCTCACCCACTCCCAATATGGCAACAAGGAAGGATAGTGATCTCTCCTCACAAGTCAACAATGGAAGTCCTAATTCCAGCAGCATTTACCCTTTAAAATGTTCAGCTTTCAACCTCCCCTCCTTTGGCCCAATGCCTGTATTTATAGTATTCTAGAAGAGGTTATTCAGTTCCAACATCAATGGGATACTCCCTCTTTTGGATGGGGTAGCTCCTCTCTTGATGGGATAAGCTCCTCTATAATAGGGGTGCATGAACCATCTGGAGGCGCTCAATACACGTCAAAAACTCTTCTAGAAGGCTCTAGAAGTGACCATAAGTAACTTTTTAAAGATGAAACTCACGCCTTTTGACCTTTACAGGGGTACGCACCCAACATTTAGCTTACAGAGCGTACAAGTATGCAGGTACAGTGTATTTGGAGTGCGTACACGCAGGCAAGGTAGAGAGAACCTGCGTACCCAGAGATAAACATGTTTTCAAGTGACTTTCTCTCTCTTTGAAGTTTTGACATGAAGAGCAGAGGTATGGGGCT
>APFE031210723.1:14917-31719 GCA_000404065.3 Pinus taeda | reverse complement strand
TTTTGAAGTTTTGACATGAAGAGCAGAGGTATGGGGCTTGACAAAGAGGACAATATGGCTATTGATGGGGCCATATAGACTGCAGATAGTCATGGTGACAAATTTCAGTGTAACAGATTGAGTCCAGGGAAATATCGAGACTTACAGTGCGTTGAACGAGGACTGGGAGGGGATCAGGAATCCAGATTTTATTGCCAAGCTTAAGACGATACAGCAACCAATTCAAGATCCTTCCTTCTCATCAGACTCCTTGTATCAAATAATCTACCATCCTGCAACTAGGTCTGCTTTGGATCTACTACGAACAACATAAAATTGGGTTCTTGCAGTGGTATTGGGTCTAGTTTGAAGACATCTAATTCATACTTTTAACATTTTTTAAACTCCCATAACAAAATAAGGAATTCATGAAATCAACGCAGCCAGCATAAATATTGAAACAGATTTTATTTTTCACACAGAATGTTCATGGAGACTTATCTTTCACGCAGGTTGTCATCAGTGGTTTTCCACGCTTTCACTCTTATGCAAACACTGGTTGGTTCCTCCTCTTTTGCTGGTTCCTGCACGGTACTGCAATGTTGGCTACACACTGGTGGCTATACGCATGTTGTCACCCCAGTGCTGGATGGGCCGCTAGGGATATATGCTGAGGGCCATGGGAGGCCAGGCCACGGACTGATCGAATTGTGCTAAGCTTAATTTGAGTGACACAGCTATAAATTCAGATCTGTAACCGTGTGCTATGATACCACAATAAAGACAGAAGTGTCCTCAGACACATAACTTTATTAATCAAAAAAATAATTACATAATTGATTTGCAAGAGCTTACACCGGAACTACCAAACACTCTTGCAATGAGCTATTTATAAGCTCCATGTCCTAACTACCTCTAATTATGGATCACTTATTAAATAACAAGTTCCCATTACAATAACCTATTCAAACCAACTAGCTTAACAAATCTCCTAAAATGACACCTAAGATACGACACATTGGAGAGTCATTCTATTACAACAATATGCTAATCTAAAAGTCTCCATTAAATAATTAAACATTCTAGAATAATAATTATTAATTTAATATCTTAAATTAATAATTATTTTATTCTAATTTTATAACCTATGATAAAATTGTATTTTTGGATCATCTAACACAGACGAATCCAAGGCCATTACATTATTGATATTGTAATGAAGTTCTGTGAACAAGTTTGTTTTCATTGTGGATGAGGCCAAGGACGAGGCTGGGGCCATTGCATTATTACCACTCGAGTATGGTAAAAAGTTTATTTCCATTGTTCAAGAGCCTGAGGAAGAGGCCAAAGCCATACGTTGTTGCCACCATGGATGCATTCGATGTCGTATACTATCACCACCATGGCCCTTAAGGGATGACAAAATTAATCATAGTGAGTATAGTATAACCACATGGATCCATAAAGGTCTGAAGAGTCAACATCACATTCACAGAATATGATGAATCTAGTATAATCAAATCAGGATCACCCAGTATGCCAAGGTACATCAAGAGCGCAACTAGTATGTCAATGGAGTAATATGTGGATGGTCGAAATTTTCACCTACAGCACAAATAGGTTAGTTTATTTTTTTACTATATTCACCCATTCGGTAGCTATGTTAGTAACTTCCGGTGTCCAGGGCTAGAATCCAATAGTCATTTTATAGAACCGGTGTCGATTTTCTATCATTTTCTAGAATGCCCTGAAACAACGATTATGTCGAACATTTAATTTAATATATGGCTTGTTATAGTTTTTGTGGTTTTTTGAGCCATTATTTATCCAAATTTAAAATCACAAGATGTTTGGAAATCAAGACTCAGAGATAGATGTAGCTAGATATGTTTGATAATTTTGGCTCATGACTAATGACCAGAATCTATTGTGTATGTTTGGAAAGTCTATGGACATATTGTAGGCATCTTAGACACATGAAGGTAACAAGTTTTGAGAAAATTTTTGAATCATTAGATTACAATTCTGGTTGGGGCAGAGTTTTGGGGCAGCAATATCACAACCCACAACAAATATTAATAACATCACAGTTGAGACATTGGTTACAGGTTGTGTGAAATTTGCATGGACAATGATTAGTGCAATTGTTGGATTGTATGGCCATTGATTGTTGTAGTAGTAGGTTGTATGGTTAGTATTAGTATGTATTGCAGTTCAATACTTTATGTATGACTCAATGATATTTTATGATTGTGGATCCGGTTTGAAAATGTGATGAAATAGAGGTCCACAATGAAGCAAAGGAAGGAGGTTGAAGCCTTAATGAGGTTGGATCCTAGAGAAGGTTGGGGCCTACTCATTTGCTAAGGTTGGAGCCTCAATCAAGTTGGAGTCTACTCAATCTAGAGGTTGGAGACGCAATCAAGTTGTAACCTATAGTGAGAAACTTTTTACATCTTTGAGGTCAGAGGCTCAATCAGGTTGTTGCCTACCACAAGTGGCAGCTTGCATATTTTGGGGGTAATTGACTCCCACTAGTTGGGGCTTACAAATTGATGTAAAGCAATTGAAAATTGGGTAAAATAAGATTCAGTGGTTTTCTCCCATTTGGGTTTCCACATAAAAAAAATTGTCTCCTTGTGATATCATGCATTCATGTCTTGTTCTTTTCTCTTGTCATGCTACTAATATGAAGATGCATCGATACAATTAATGAAATAGGTTTTATGGTTCATTACTATATGGATGAATGTTAAGAAAGATTTTTAAAATTTGAAATTGACCTCACAGTAATTCATTGCCCCCTCGTGAATTTTGGGCCAACAAGTGGTGTAGCATAGGTGACTTCAGGAAGAGATAACTACTAGAAGATCAAACATCAAGAAGCATTGGAAACTACCAGAGTGGTGGGGAATTGTCCAATGTTTCATGGAACAAATTATGCATTCTAGAAGATAAGGATGGACATATCTCATCTCCTTAGGAGTAGTAGAGAACGTAGTTTTCACACTAATGTATAAGTGAAGCATGCTATCCTAAGAGGATTAGTGAAGTCAAAATTCGTTAAATTAACGCAATGAAAGTTAGCACATAAGGTATGGAATAAACTTCCGAACTATTATGAAGGTGATACGAAAGTTAAAGAAGTATGATTACAAGCTCTTAAATGACAATTTGAAAGTTTGAAGATGGAAGATGATGATAACATTGCTTTATACTTCCTTCATGTGGAAAACATAGCTAACTCCATTGTGCATCTTGGTGAAGATGCCCTAATAGTTATGTAGTTATAAAAATCTTGAGATCACTTCTATCAAGATTCAACCCTAAAGTCTCTGCCCTTGAAGAATTAATAGAAGCTAAAAAGATGGCAGTGGATCAAATCCATGGAACTCTTTCTACATATGAGTTGAGAATCAAAGAAGATAATTCAAGGGTCAAGGAAGCATATTTCAATGTGACAAAAGAATAAAATAAGAAAAAGGATGAAGAAGACTCTAATTTTGATGAAGAAGGAACAAAGTTTGTTCAAAAACTAAAGAGAGGAACCAACAAGTTCAAGGGTAAGCTTCCTTTCAAATGTTTTGAATGTGGATTAATTGATTACTATGCATATAATTATTTGTATGCTAAGTTGAATGAAAGTGATGATGAATCCAAATTCAAAACCAAATTTCAAAAGAAGAAGTAAATACAGAAGACAAAGAACTTTTACTCAAAGGAACAAAGGGATAGTGAAAGAAGTGCAAGCATGGCCAATGAAGAAAGAAATAAAATACCATTCAGTTGAGGTTGAATAACTCGAAGCAGAAGTGGATCTTGAAGGGGAAATTAGAACTCTTAGGAAAATAGTGTAAATGAATACACTATTGTTTCCCTCAAATTTGAACTAGAAGAAGAAAAAATAATACAAGGATGCCTATCTGAGTAGTTGGACGAGAAAGAAAAAAATTGTGAAAGTTTGGAAGAGGAAGTTGTGTACTTAAGACAAAAATTGTAGCAACTTAGTTCAAAGTTCAACAAAATCATTGATTCTCTAGATCATATTCTTCACATGCTTAGGTATCCACTTATTGAGACAGGCCTTGGCTATTAAGAAGTTGAGGCATCAAAAAATAATGGTCCCCTAGCTCATCAAGTCCAAAGAAGATTGATCAAACATTTATAAAATCAAGTAGTAGCTCACATGAATATCTAAAGAAAGTAGTAAATCGGGTCAAGTAGGTTCATTTCAATGATGGTCAAGGAAATTCCAAAATGAATCAAAATGCAACAAATCAATAGAAAGGATCCACAAGTAAATTAATGTAGGAAAAACAATGAATATTTTTAATCAAAAAGCATCCATTGGGATTAATGGAGCATGTTTCAAAAATGAATAGATAAATATGGCTCATGCTCAAGTTGGACATCAAGGAACCATGACTCCTCCCAAAGGCATCCTCAGAATATCGAGATCTCCTTCCTTCCCCAAGTATGAAATCAAGTTTCTTGGTTATTGTTACTCATGTACTAAGTTTAGACATAAAGTGCAAGATTGTTTCACTAATGATATGGTCATATATAGAGGATATGGTTAGATACCTAGACAGATATATGTCGACCAAATCAAAAGAATGCCTCAGCCACATCCGCAAGTGTTGAAGGTTAATGCTAAATGTCACAAATGTCACGATGAGGGCCATATAGCATGAAATTACAAACTTAGCCTTGGATGGTACGATAAGGGAAGATTTCCTATCATTGTTGGAAGATGGAGAAGAGGTTAAGTAGGACCTCCATTAGGTTTTATTTCTTAAATCTAATCTTTTTGATAAAGACTCTTCAAAAAATTAAATTTCTAGATCAAAACTTGAAGAAGCAATTATGAAGTAAGTATATGGAATATGTTTTGATGGTGATATCTCACTTTTAAAAAGAATGCATGACCTTAGGGAGAGTACAACAACGTATCAGGGAGAGAATAGGAACAATCATAAGTAAGCAATAGAAGCATAGTATTAGGGGGAAACTATAGTGGAAGCATGGTCATAGGGGGAGACTATAAGTTATAAAGATAAGAGAATGGTTTATGACAAGTCCACAAGATCATCAAGGAATAGGTACTCATACAGGTTCATCTACATGTTAGCTTTTTGCAGATATATGTGATTTTTTTCCATTGATTTCAAAAGTGGAGAGATTACATAAATTGATTTTACCAGGAAATATGGGAGGAATTGCAGTTATTTTTATAGTGGAGGGAGATTGTACCACATTGCTTGGAGCCCTTGATTTTCTTTAACATCCAATGACCATCAATATCTAAGGGTGTTGACATCATTAAAAAAGGGGGAGATGGTTGTAGATAGTGTTATCATTGATGAAAAAAGGATGTCATCATTGTCAAAGGGGATGTATGGACAGCAGAATCAATACCATCCTTGGTGATCAAAGAGAAATAGGTCACTTTGTGGAGTAGTATGATAGCATTGACCTTTCACAAGGTATCATTACATGAGGATGTGGGTGCTTGAATTTATTTGAGTTTTGATGAAGCTAAGGTGTTAAAATGCTATTACAAATAGCATAGTTGTGTAGTGCTCTTCAATGCCTTCCCAATAATATATTCTACTCAGAAAAAAACCTCTTGGATGAGAAGTTATGGCCTGTTAAAAATCAATATTAGTCCGGGGAAAAACTTAAAGGCCAGACTATATGGACAAACCCAAAATATTTAACCATTAAATATCATGCAAGTTGGGATTGGATCCACATTTGGAAAAGTATATCAATGGCTATGAGAGAATAGAGTCACACACTAGTTAACATAGTTAAAGATCATGCAAGTCTCAAATCAATCCATCATGTTCTCAATAGATAAATGACCAAATGGTAGGAAATATGATCAAGGTTTAACCGATCCCACAAACCAATTAATTGACGACATGTGGAAGCATATGAATGGACACCGACATGGGCCTATTAATGTTTGACACATAGCTCAATGCATACATTTCAAGATGATATCAACTCACCAATGTGGAGCCACCAAAGGTTTCCACATGGTAGGAAAATATGGCATTTTGATTTGTCCAATAGGTTCAAAATTAGATGACATGTATCCCTCTTAGGGAATGCCACATGGCCACTATGATGTCATAGTGATGTCAGAAAAAGAATGATCATTGACCCTTCAATCATGGTCATATGGCAAGATCATATAGGCTAAGATGCTTCTAGTCTCTCTGTCTAACATTAAACTTGTCCATATCATGAATATTATCAGTGCAAAACAATTGGTTTAACTCCTTAAACCACAGACGTATGTTTGACCCTCTCTCGTAGCTCAAGTCTGCCAAACATATATATACAACCCAATGGATGTGTGAATAGAATGAATGAAAATGTGGATAAATCTCATTGTTATGGTTTTTTATGACCATGTTTAGAGACTTATATTATTATGGTTCGCAACAAATCTTCTTATTCATTTTGAATCTTAAGAGCTACGCTCGAATCTTATTATTCCAACAAAATGAAACTTTTTGATCTAGTTTTGTTGACTGGTTGGTTGAATATGTTTTTCCCATCATTTTAACTAATGTTGGTCAAGTTCTAAAATACCACATTGATGTAGCGCATTTGCACCAGTCCTATAGTCAAATCCATCACATTGTTACCATTGTAATGAAGTTCTATGACTGATTTTGTTGCCATTGTGGACAAGGTCGAGGATAAAGTCAAGGCTATTACATTGTTGCTATTATAATGAAGTTTTCTGATCAAGTTCATTACCACTATTGATGAGGCTAAGTGTGAATCTAAGGCCATTGCATTGTTGCTACTAGAACAAAGTTTTGTGGCTAAGTTCATTGCCACTATGGATGAGGCTGAGGCCATTGCATTATTCCT
Source organism: Pinus taeda (assembly GCA_000404065.3). NCBI lineage: Eukaryota > Viridiplantae > Streptophyta > Pinopsida > Pinales > Pinaceae > Pinus > Pinus taeda. The sequence continues at coordinate 24,846 of APFE031210723.1, read as the reverse complement.
ACCATAACGAAGTATTGTAACCAAGACTATTGCCATTATATATGAGCCCAAGGATGAGGTCGAAGCCAAAAATTATTGTCATCGTGGATGAAGGCAAGGCCATATATTATTATTGTCATGGTCCCTAAGAGATGACAAGCCTGAGCACAACAAGTATGGTATAACCACGTGGACCCACAGAGGTATGAGGAGTCAATGGAGAATTCGTTGAATATAGTGATTGCATTATAATTAAGTCAGGATCACCCAATATCCTAATGCACACTGAGAGTGTAGTTAGTAAGTTGTTGGAATAGTATGTGGATGGTCGTAAGTTCGACCAAATATGTTAGTTTATTTTTTTAATATATTTTCCCATTCTATAGCAATGTTAGCAACTTTTGATGTCCTACACTAGAATATGACGGTCATTTTGTAGAAACAATGCTACTTTTTTGTCAATTTATAGAATGCACTGTGAAACTGTGATGATGTCAAATAATTAATTAACTATATGGTTTGTTTTACCTTTTTATGGGTTTTTGGAGCCATTTTTTATCCAAATTGAAACTGGAAGATGTTTGGAAATTATAACTTGTAGATGAATCCACCTAGATAAATTTGACCACATTTTAGCTCATGATTGATGACTAAAAGCTATTATGTATGTTTGGAAGGTCTATGAGCATATTGCAGGTATGTTAGATACATAAATATAATAGGTTTAGAGAAATGGTTTGAATGTTCAAAGTACATTTTTGGTTGGAGCAAAGTTTTGGGACAAAAATATGAAAAATCACAACAAGGATTGACAATGATCATAGTTGAGACAATGGTTGCAGGTTGTGTGATAGGTGCATGGAAAAATATTATTATAGTTGTTGGATTTTATGGACAATTATTGTTGCAGTAGCAGGTTGTATGGTCAGTTTTGGTATCTATTGCAGTTTATAACTTTATGTATGAATTAGTCATATTCTATGATTGTGGATCCAGATTGAAAATGTGATGAAATAGAGGCCCACAAGGAAGCAAATGAAGGAGGTTGAAGCCTCAATTAGGTTGGAGCCTAGAGCAAGTTGGAGCCTACTCATTTTTCAAGGTTAGAACCTTTAATCTTGTTGCATCTTAAAGCATGTTGGAGCCTACTCAATCTATAGGTTGAAGCCTCAATCACGTTGTATTCCACATTGAGAAGTATCTTGCATATTCAAGGTTTGCGCAATCATGTTATAGCCTACCACAATTGGTAGCTTGCATATTTTGGGGGTAGTTGACTCCTGCAAGTTGGGAACTACAAATTGATGTAAAATAATTGAAAACTAAGAAGAAGAATATTTGGTGGTTTTCTCCCATTTGGGTTTCCACCTAAAAAAATTTGTCTCCTTGTGATATGATGCTCTATTGTGTTGTTGTTTTCTCTTGTCATGCTACTAATATGATGATGCAATGATATAATTAATGACATAACTATTATGGTTCATTAATATATGGATGAATGTTGATAAAGATTGCTAAATTGTGAAATTGACCTCACACTAATTCACTCCCCCTCTTAGTGTGACTTTTGGGCCAACATGGCTTGTGTCTCATATGTTTTCTCATGAATCTTTCCATTTTCATTCCATGCATTACACTAGTCATTAATTGTGAACTACTTTGCTATTAGTTTCTAGTGTTATGTTATTGTTGCATGTCTTGGATGGATTTAGCTAACTAACTCCTCTTGAGATGTACTTGGTCTTATTGTTGTACTATTACATTGTTGCATCATGTGCTTCAAGTTCATCATTTTTGGGTTGATTTGTTCTCACACTTCCAATATTTTACACTCGCCTCACATTAACATCTCTTCATTCAATACCCAGGAAAAAAGAAACAAATATGGTGGAAATCGACCCACATATCCGATGGGACTCCTATTCCAAACTATGTGAAGCTTAATTGGGACATCATATTGGGGACATCCCCTTACCATTGGCAGTGCATTTCTCCCCATCAACAATTTTGGCTCTAGAAGAAGGGCCAAGTGACAAAATGACCATGTGGAATCCATGTATTAAATTTTGATTTTAAAATGGCTTCTTTCCAAATCCCTATTGGGAGTTGCGTTTATGGAAAATTAGGTTTTGGAAATCCTATCGAGATATTTGATCTCTCGTCAAAAAACAATTTTGATGGTGAACGTGATATTTCTACATTTGAACATATCAATCAATTTCTTGAAAATTGTATCGCTAATGGAGTACGTCATGAAAGTGTCATATGCATAATTTGCACTCTCACCTGGGAAGGTCTCATCAAAGGATGGTGTGAAACATTTCCACCCACGTTTATCCTTTCATTGGAACATTTCATTGATGATTTTCAATCTTCTTTTGGAGAATTTAATTTTGAGGCATTGTGTAAAATGATCAATGAGCTTATAATGAAATTGAATGAATTCTTGAAATATTTTTCAAATGTACTTCACAATCTTTGTTGTATAATTTCCTTCGAAAGACATGGATTTAGATTATTTGAAGTAATGGCATCAATGGTTAGTTTCCCTCTCTATGGAACAATATGACTCTGAATCAAATATTGATCATCAATTACATGAATATTTTAATGATCCACATGTTGAAATAAGCCAAAGATTATGCCTAATTTTATCATGCCAACATTTGTCTCTTTTTCAAGTGTGATTCAAGAAAAATATCAAGCCTCAAAGGAGGAAATTGTCACATATCTCATGTTATTTCATCTTCATCACCCAATGAAATGAGTTTTTGGGAAAATAATGAAATCTTGGTTATCAATGAATCAAGTAATGAAGAAATCATAAATGAAGAGGAGAAAAGTTGTCTTCTTTTAGAAACTAAGATAAATTCCTCAAAAGCGGGACACGCTGAAATTGGTGAATTGTCTCCTCATTATCTTGTTGATGAGATTTAAGTTGATCCCATTGAAATTGTATTAGAGGCAATTTCTAAATCTTATTGATTTTCTCTTATCTTTATCTCCTTGCAGTGACCAAGACACTGTCTTGGATGAAAACGATTTTTTGTAACCAGATCACAAAATTGAAGAAAAAATAGATCAACAACTTAAAAATAAGCCTCTTTGAGGGGGGAACCTCCTTTTACAACACATAAATGAACAATTCTTGGATGATTCAAATGAAAATACCTCCTTGGTATATATAGGATTCTAAGAGGTCATAATATAATCAGATCCTACATAACAATAACAATGTAATAGCACAACAATAAAAATAGGTGGCTACACTAACTGTAACAATAAGGGGGCTACACTAGTATTATAGGGACCTAACATGCCCCTCCACTTCAAAAAAAGTATTTTCATCAACGCTTGAGTAGCTCTAGATGCTTTTGTATAAATTTTTCATCCTCCCATGTGGAGTCTTCAGCAGGTAACTTATTCCACTTAATCAGAGACTCTAAAATTAATCGATTTCGTAGATGTCAAGTTCTTGTTTCTATGACTGCTTTAGGCTCCAATATGATTTTTCCTTCCTCATTAAGTTCTAGCAATATTGTTCGAACTGGGAACTTGTCATCGATAACCTTATTTAATCATAATACATGGAAAATTGTGTGTACTCGGGAAGATACAAACATATCTAATTTGTAAGCCATAGTACCAATCTTTTGCAACACCTTATAAGGACCATAGTACTTGGGTGATAATTTATTATCCTTCTTAACTTGCTTGAGGGACATTTGTGTGCCATAAAAATAGTTAATCACCTACGTCAAAACTTCTTTCATTGTGATGTTGATATGCATATTGTTTCATTCCATTTTGTGCTAGAGTGAGGTTATCTTTTAAGAGTTAGATAACTTGTTGTCGATGCTTGATGTGATCTTTCACTGCTTGCACCTTCGAATTTTCTCTTAAATATGATGTGATGGATGGTGGATGATATCCATAAAGTGCCATAAATGGGGCCATTTTTGCTATATTATGGAAGAAGTGTTATAGCACCATTCAGCCAGAGGTAACAACTTGACCCATTATGTGTGTTTATCATATACAAAGCAGCGAAGATATTCTTCCAAACATTTGTTCACTATCTCAGCTTTCCCATCATATTGAGGACAATAAGATGAGCTATGAGCTAATTGATTATCAAGACAATAAAATAATTTCATCCAAAAATTTTTAGTGAACATAGGATCTCTATCACTGATTAGGCACTCAGTTTAGCTCAAAAATCAAATTTCTTAGAATGGCTCAAAACCTAAATGACCATGTCTATCTTAGAAAAATGATCCTAACACAACTCATTTCGCTGAAAATTGTGTTCGTATGAGGAAGTTATTGTTAACTGTTCACTTTGCTAAATAGGCGAAATTTGCAAAAAAAATACACAGTCACTGTACAATCAATAGTCTGTACTAATGACATGGAAAGTGACTGTGCAGGGTCAACTTTGGTCCACATTCAATCATAGTTTGACAAGTGGTGTATTCTTATTGGGTTTCAAGTGGTGATGTGGCACAGTTTGATTGGTTAGTTTTGGAACAATGAGAGAATGCCACTTGGAAAGCCTAGAGGCCACCACATGGCACCTCCCAATGGCCTAGGCTGACTTGGCGCAGAGGAGAAAAAATTTGGTGGAGGTCAGGATCGAACCCACAACCTCCGGCACATAGTCCACAAGTCTTAACCATCTATGCTACCATGTGTTTCTTAACCATATTGTATTCCACATTTATTTAACATTTAATGGGTTCAAGTTTGGCGGTTAGGGGAGGGCCAGCCTACAAGCCAACCCTCCCCATGTGAACACAAACGTGGTTACAGCAAACAATTAACACAAAAGTGCCACAAACCTCACCGCAATGGTTAGGCCACATGTGAATGCAACGGGTAAAGGGTTAAGGTTACGGTTATGACATCTGGTGGCTTCAAAACTCCAACGGTCTCCATGACATGTGAACAGGTCATGGTGGATGTTAAGGTTAGTTAACATGGCAGCCAGCACTACGAAACCGTGCCACTAACCATCACGTGTGACCCTCCGAAAAAACTGCCAATAGTTTCGGAAATTGTCAGTCTAATCTGCGGTAATTAAGCGCTAATCTACCAGTGAAGCGTGCTTAAAATTAATTAAGCTCTAGTTAGTGTTTGGTGGTTCCGATATTTTTGGTGCCAACCCAAATTTAGCAGCCCTAACTAGAGTTTTCTAGATTTAGAGGGGCTTTTCAAGGAAAAAAATGTCAGATCCATAACTAGAGCAATTTTTGACCAAATTGAGCTCAGGAAAAGGTGTTCCTAGATAATTTCGACATTATGAACACATTGTTGCAAGTATCAAGAGTAGTAGAGCTTTGTCAACATCATTTTTTCCATATTGAGATAATATAGAGGCCCATGCCATGGAAGCTAGACCAAGGAGATGTAGCCCAGGAGGGGTGAACTCCTTCTTTAAAACATTGTGTTAAATGCTCTTGTTGATGGTTTGTTGTACTTTGAATGTCTATTGTTCAGTACTTGTTTTTGAAGATATTTTGTTCATGTATGTCACATTAAACTTGATGAAATTTGCATGTTTCAATCACTAAACAACCTAAGGAAACTTATGCACAGGAAGCAATGAACAAGCACATGTTTATAAATCTGTAATTGAAATTAGCACAACAAAACTAACATTCAATAACAGATCAATCACTTATAGTAATATTTGAGTTTCCATGTAACTTTTGAATTATTTCCATAAATGTAGTAGCAATTGTACTCGCTTTAAAAGCATGAGATAATGCACAAAAGTGTGCATACTTAGTAAGTCTAACAACTACCACCATGATGACACTCTTTCCTTCGGACTTTGGTAAACCTATGATAAAACCCATTGAGACCTCCTCCCAACGCTGAATTGGAGTGGCTAAAGGTTGTAATAGACTTGCGGTCTTAATTGTCTCAACTTTATTTTGTTGGAAAACCAAACATTTTGCCACAAACTTTTGAATATCATATTTAAGGCCAACCCAAAAAATTTCCATCTTGAACCTGTGGTAAGTTTTTACAAATATCGATTTCCCTCCTAAAGGAGAGGTGTGTAATTCCAAAAGAATATTTTGTTTGAGTTGGGAATTATTTCATAGATATAAGCAATATTTGTACCATAATGAGTCATTTTTCTAGACAAATGTATCAGATGTACTGGGATCTTGTTGAAAGTTTTGAATGAGTGTCCATGCATCTTCGTCATTCTTTCATTCCTCCCTTTGTTCAATTTTCAAGTCAGGTTGGATAATAGAAATGGCAGAGAGAGATTCTTCCACATCCTCATCCCTTCTTGAGAGTGCATCAACAACAAGAGTTTGCTTCCCTTTTTTTTTATATGATTCCAAAGTCATAACCCAACATCTTAGTGTCCCATTTTTGCTACTCTTCTGAAGATAATATTTGTTCCAAAAAGTATTTAACACTATCATGATCTATTTTTACCTTAAAGTGCCTTCCCATTAGGTAAGGGTGCCATTGCTTCAGGGCATGTAGTATTGCCAACATTTCCTTCTCATAAATTGGTTTGTGTAAATACTTCCTTTGATTGGATGACTTTCAAAAGAAATGGGTCTTCCTTCTTGCATTGAGACAACACCAATTCCTTTTCCTAAGGCATCACATTCCACCATAAATGTTTTCGTAAAGTATGGAGTAGCTAAAACCAAACCTTGGCACATTGCCTCTTTAAGATGTTCAAAGGACTTAGTTGTTGTTATTTTCCCATAATTATTAATAAACTTCTGATAATACCCTATCAACTCAAGAAATCCCTAAATATGCTTTAGGGTTGTGGGGATTTTCCATTCCTTGAGGGCTTTAATTTTGTTAGGATCTACATTAACACCCCCATGAGATACAATATGACTCAAATATTCCACCTCTTGTACCCCAAAGAAAAATTTGGAGGTTTTTTCATACAAGTGTTTCTCCTCCAATAGTTTGAGCACCTTGTCAAAATGTTAAACATGATCCTTCCAAAACTTGTAAATTAGTACAAAATGAGATCTACAATACTTAAATAAATAAATAAATAAATAATTGATAGTATTTAAATAAAACGTTTCTCATATCATTTAAATTATTACCCTTATTTCTATATATTATTTCTAATTTAAAAATTACTAACCACATCCAATATACATTTTAATTATATATAATTTAAACACACAAAATAAATAATATAATATATAATTATTAATTATGTATTTATTTTTGTGTATCCTTTTTCACACATTGATTAAACTTACTTTTGAAAATATTTTTTTTTATCAAATATTGTTAGAAAATCTTTCTCAAATGATGGGTTAGTTTGTTACGAGTATAGACAATCGAAGGTAAATGTATAAAAAAATTCTGACCATATTGAATTCGAGTTCGCCATATTAATGGCAGAATCGAACCGATTTGGCAAATTTTCGAATTATTCAGGCCAATTCGGCAGAATTCGGTAACTATGGAATACACTGAAGAATTACCTATTATGTTTCTGTGTTGTTGCTTTATATGTTTACTGTCATTGTTTTGTCTAAAGAATGTATAATGACTTAATGCAAGTTATGACTCCATTTATAGAATGAATGCAAGTGTTGTACAACGGAATGGAAGGAATAAAAATGATATTGTCGTTGCAGCATCTGTAATACACTAAATCACTGGTAGGTGATTTAATATCATTATAATCCATGAAGTTCTTGGTTAATGAATAAAAATACAAGGATGAATGTCATATTATGTGTATTATGGTTGTGTTGCGTCAATGAATGAGTTGTAGGATAATTGATGTGTAAGGAATGGTAGTTGTGATGACGCAGACTGTTTTGCATCCCCGTTTCCACATCCCAGTCCTCGGCCTTCTTAGGTCTTTGCAAAGCTTTGAGACATCTTGGGCGAGACCTCAACTTCTCTCTGCAGCTATTTAATATGTCGATGTCTTGCGGTTGTTTTTTACTCCCACCTACTGAACAATTGGGTCACCCCTCCGCGTCAACAAATGGTTTCATGGTCGGGACATGGGAATTTGAAGCTTAGGAATGTGGAAACCATATAAGGAGATATTAGACTATCTGGAAGCAAGAGAAGATGAGTTTGTAGTATAAGAGACAAGAAATTTGCAAATCATCCAACAGTGTTGGAAAGAAAGGTACACTTTGGTTTCTATGAAATTTTATTTGCAGAATTTTCAATTTTAGTATTTGAATGGTTACAAAGGAAATATGAGTTGGGGATAGATAGAATTCCTCAAGTACCTATTTCCTGGATGAAATACTGTGTGAGATTGTCAAAGAATGTCAATAATCGTTGATCAAGATTTGTAGATTTGTGGTGTACCAGTGTCATTGAGGGTTACATAGTGGAATTTGTTGCGGAGGCATCTGATTATTTCAGTGTTGCGGAGAGAGAGTGATTTTCTAGACCAAAGAAATGTTACATATGGAATTTCATGTGGAAGCATCTAATTCTTTTAGTGTTGTGGAGAAAAAGTGATTTTCCACCCTATCCCTTACTTATGGTTCAACCATCATGCTCGCTACCTAGGCATTCCACCCTATCCCTTACTTCCGGTTCAGCCAACATGTTCACTACCTAGGCAACCAAAGTGGTGGAGGCCCCATAGACTGCTCTCCACTTCTAGAAGGATTTGATCTCTGTAACTCCCTCATCTCTCTACTCATTAATTGGTTCAATTTTTAACATCTCTTCATGCTAAATTTCTATTTATAACAAAAAAATGTGTTTGGTACAGGTTGTCATTGCGCACAGCATAGGACACGTAGCAGCCATTGTGAGCATGTCTAAAGTTGTTTTCTTCACCCACATCATCAATAGCGTAGAATTAGAGTTTAGTATAGTCGTATCTCAATGCCTCCTCGGACAACATTTTCCACTACCTGTCTACCTATCTCTATTACCCATTATAGGGGGTTGTGCTCTCATTGCGGCTACAAAGCTTAATTTCAGCCTTACAGGTACTGTTATTTGGTTCCAACAAAAGTTACACATAAATCTTATTAATTCATAAAGTTTTTCTCTAGCATGCATAATTGTAATTATGAGAAAGAAGTTGAGCAAAGAGGATTATTGAAAATGTTTGCATAATTGCAGGATTTATGGGTGCCATGATATCCAACCTAGAATTTGTATTCCATAACATATTCTCCAAGAAAGGCATGTCGGGGAAGGGGAAGGGGAAGGGGAAGTCGGTAGGAGGAATGAAATACAATGCATGCCTCTTGATCCAAACTTAAACAGGAATGCAAAAAATTACAGATATAATCATAAATATAGAGATGGAGTAGAAAAACACTTCATTCCATTAATAGAAAATATTGAACTATCCTTACAAACAGAATGGAAATAAGATAGCTCGGGTGATGGTAGATTATCTCTAAGAAGAGATGTGGCGGCTACATGACTCTAAACTGTGTTACAATTAGGCTCAAGGGCTTATTTATTATTGAAAAACATGAGAAACCCTAAACAACCAAAACCCAAACCCCAGGAGATGTAACACCAAGAGTTTGTGAACTCCGTTGGAGTTAGTTGAGGAGCCAACTTCCCGGGGTCGTAACTTGGTCATATTATCTCCGTTTGGAACATACCATCCCTTGTTGGAAAGGTCTCTTTGAGTACTATAGGTTTCATCACAAGCCCTTGTCTACAGCCATAGGCCTACAGCGAACCTCAAAAAAATGTCATTTAGGGGGTCAAATCTGCTCCAGAAGTTTAGGACTCGAAAAATTGCTAAAAATGGTAAATGTTGAAATAAACAAGGAAACATATGAAACTGACTAGAGGGTCTAGGTGGAATAGGCAGGTGGCCACCAATATCCACCTGGATCATTCCTCCCCCCTTAGTAAGCAATGTTCCCTATTGCGTGCAGAGCCTCCATGAGGTGAGGAAATTTCTGTTGAACCTAGTCCATGGTCAACCA